>CM067299.1:40778264-40938685 GCA_034231615.1 Meghimatium bilineatum
GGTGATTTTGTCGTTCCATTTAATGTTTAAAATATTGCGGAGACATCTTAGATTAAATGTCCTAAGTCTTCTTTCATGTTTCGTTTAGATATTCCATGTTTCCGATCCACAGCAAGCGTGTTTGATAAATCTGGTTTTCAATTTTAGCTTATGGTTTTTCCAAGCTTGATTTTAGAGTCCGTCAAAAATTATATCCGCTTTCCCTATATGTGCTATAATTTCATTATCTAGGGCAGGGGTGGGCAAACTACGGCCCGCGGGCCGTATGCCGCCCGCCATTGGATATTTTGCAGCCCTCAAACACATTTTTAAATACACGAACATTGTTAAAATATTTGCAAAACCTTTTTATCCATATTAGAAAATATACTGTTATAGTGTAAGTCTGTTAGAAATGTAATTTATTTCAGAAGTTATATACATTATGTAAAACTACCTTTCTTTACAATAAAAATATTTAATTGATTACTTACCGATAATTTTAAACAAAAACATACATAATATTATATGCGGCCCTCCAATAGCTTTACAATTTTCAATGCGGCCCTCTGCACAAAAAGTTTTCCCACCCCTGATCTAGGGGAAAGGTGTATGTTATTGTGGAATCTAGGTAACAAAAGTTGTTAAATTGCTTTATGTGAGTGTTATAGGTGAAGTTTGTTGATACTGTAGTTTCTTAACACATTGCAATAGTTTTAGTGATGCTTATTTTCATATAGAACAGTTCGCAGGCCTTGCCATGTTGTCACTTTGGGACTGTTAGGTGGAATCACTTTGTGACATTATGCAGCATCTTCGGCGAAGAAATGTTCTCTGATGAGTGTTTTTAATGTTTTCATCTTTGCTCAGAGGCACGCTAAGTTATATATATATATATATATATATATATATATATATATATATATATATATATATATATATATATATATATATATATATATATATATATAGGCCTTTATAAAGATTATAACTTAGCACACGACGAGTAAAGAACGACGCTTAATTACCGCGTGTTTTCAATGTTCATCTTTCGGATTGCGACCCGAGGATGATTGAATAAAAAAAATCACCAGGGATAGATAATACTCCATCGGAGCTCCTAAATCCTACAGGAGAGGATTTGATCACTGTTATGACAGTAAGCTGCCAGAAAATATGGACTAGAAGAATAATGGCCTAGAATATGGACACAATCGTTAGTAATACCACTCTCTACAAGAAGGCAGTCTCAAACTATGCAAGAATTGCAGAACTATTAGTCTAATCACCAATTCTAGCAAAGTGATTTTAAAGATCATTCTTAACAGAATACAAGCTAAATCATTGGAATTTTTCGCAGAAGAACAGGCTAGTTTTCGCAAAAAACAGAAGTACCACAAAACATATTTTTAATTACAAAATATTGATGAAAAAGTACTTAAAACATTACATTGGTTTTGTATCACAATTTCATTGATTTCACAAATACATTTGATCGGGTGTGTCATCAAGGTATGTAGCAGATACTGAGATAATATAAGTTTGACATAAACATCATAGAAGTTATTGAAGCGTTGTATAAAGATGCAAGCAGTGATATTTTCATAAATAATGACATTGGTGAATTTTTCAAGACGGATATAGGAGTACACCAAGGTTGCATACTTTCCCAAGTATTTTTAAACATGTGTCCTGAATATATAATGCAAAAGGCATTACACGATCTCCAGACATCAATAATTATTGGCGGTAGACTACTTTGTAACTTGTGTTAAGTCGATGATATCAGCCTCTTGGCTGATTCCGAATCTGAACTCCAGGAACTAACCTCAAAGTTGGAAGTTAGTCGGAAATATGGCATAGAAATTAACATTGATAAAAGCAAGATATTGGTATCATGAAATAAAGTACAATCCCACGAACACACGGTTAAACAGTCAAAAACTTGAAGAAGTTGCAATTTTAAAGTACTTTGTGTCACAAATATATGATGATGTCAACTCGTGAAATGAGATTGAGTAAGACTCGAGATGGCGATGGTTGCCATGGCAAAGTTGAATATGATTTGGAAAAGTAAGAACAGTATTACAGTAAAGATCAATCTACTAAGATCGCTAGTGCTAAGTAACACTTTTACACGGATGTAAAAGTTGGACATTCAACGCAGACATAGAAAGAAGGATTCAGGCTTTTGACAAATGCTATTGAATTTTGTTTATACAAGTAAATTTAAGTAGGAAGCCAGAGGACAATTTTAAAAATTCTTGAGACTAACGGGAATTGAACCAGTCCGTTCTACGGCAAAAAATCGCATAGCAACAAGTACGTTAGTCAAGTACGGAAAAACGCGTGTGCAATTGTTGCTAGGCGATTTGGTTCAATTCCCGTTAGTCTCAAGAATTTTGAATTTTGTTAAGAATTACCTATACTGTATAAAAAACCAGTTACACAACTCTTATGGAGTGACTTTTATAAAAGATATTTGCTGATTGAACATCATTTAACCTATCGTCTGTGTCCAGCTGGTCATTAATTTCTCGTGGTTACCTGAATTGTACTCTTCTCATGATTCGTGAGGTCATGAAAGAGGTCAAGGTCAAAACAACATTTTTGGCAATGAATCATGACAGGTTCATGAGACTCCAGGGAAACTTAATGAGCACAAAACTCGCTGACTATATTACTGAATTCCTATAAAAGATTAACGGACCTTGAATAAATTCATTTGAAAATTCAATGCGAAAAAAAATTAATCTCACTACAGAACAACATTACAAACATCAATGGACGCTTACAGATTGGACAATTTGATGTGGTTAGAAACACCATTAGTAGCCTGTGGATGCAATTTCAAAAACTGGCTCACTGGTAGGCGGACCGTGCAGGGAAGACCTAGAGTCACAACTCATGCCGAAAACGGCTTCATACGGCTTCGTCACCTCAGGAATCGATTTGCTTCTGCGTCCTCCACAGTCCACTCAATGCAGCTCGTCGAATTTCTGATCAAACGGTCAGGAACCCGGCTGCACGACGCTAGTTTTTTGGGATAGAATACTTTACATATGTCCTGTTCTTAAGGACCAACATCGCCAAAACCGACTGCAGTAGGCGAACCAGTATCATCATTGGACCGTTGTGAATAACTTGAGACGAGTTTGGTTTAGTGATGAATCAAATTTTGTACTCAGTGACACGATAGAGGAAGAAGAATTTATAGCAGTGTAGTGAGCGCTACGCCCAGAACAGTGTTGATGAGGCGCCTCTACATGGTGGTGAAGGGGTACTGATGTGGGGGGGGGGGCGATCAGCTTCATGGAAAGAAGTGACCTGGTGCAAATTGAAGGACGCTTGAATGCCGAATGATTCGTCCTCGCGTCCTTCCAATTTTGGCTGCAAGAGGGTCCATCTTTCTGTGATACAGGCCAGAGGAGGTCATACACCATACTGAAAAGGAGGTCTCAGTCGCAAATAATAAAAATCCAAACAAAATTTAATGAGTATCATTGCTTTATTAGAGTCTGAAAGGTTCATCATGCCAATTTTGAAATATTAATTCTGTATATTACAATTTTGGTACACGCCTGAAATTTTGTATCCATTAGCACTGCAATAATGCTGGGTTTCTTTTTTTTAACAGTATATATTGAACACAATACAAATATATGTGTCCTGCAGCAAATTACAAACTTGCAGGTTATTAAGAACCATTTTTGGCAGTGGTTAAACAACGTAAACTTATTTGGTTTGCACATGCAATGAGACACGACTCGCTTTCTACAATTATTTTGCAAGGAACATCCGAGGATAGAAGGAGGAGAGGGGGACTGAAAATCTCGGACGGATAACACCAAGTAAAGGTCTGAGCGTGATTTTACTACGCTCTTGTGAATGGTTGAGGTTAGAGTCGTTTGTTACCTCTTTCGTGTCGATACCCCTACGACCTTAACGGTTATGGGTATTATTATATGATCTACTCTTACAAATCATACATCCCTTTCAAATGTTATGTATTTCTCTTCTTCTGCGTTCGTTCTCAAACTCCTGCAGATTAGCAGAATGTAGTCCGGAAAACGGAATGCGTTGTGTCATGGTTTACAGTATTTCTGCGATATCCGCGCCTTTCGGCCTGACACATCCAACTTCAGTATGGCTTTGGATCACTGACCCTATATGGGATGGGACAGCCAACTCCATCCCATTACCTCTTTAGTCGCCTTTTACGACATGCGTGGAAGTACACAGTGTTGCTATTATTTGCTCCCCTTTCGGGCCCCGGCAACACACGGGCGATGTAATGTATTTAAAACAAAAGATGCAAAAATAGGTTATATTTAGTGTAATAAATCTGTATTTAATATCCAAAAATATGTTTTGGTGTTTGTAGTATGCTAACTAATTACGTACATGCCTTCTTCTTCTTCCCTTCCTATTTTTCCACTGATACGTACATGAACTGATACATGAGTATTGCCACAATGTTTTGCCTTCTTTTAGTTAATTATATATTGATATTATTTCCCCGTGTGGCAATCAGTGCCTGAAATTTAGTTCAGGATGCACATATTTCAGGGTAGGGCCAGTGTCTTCTTTTCAAGGATGTCGTAGGTTGTGATTAAGAAATGTTGGAGGATAGGCTGACAAATAGTCACTTTTCAAAAAATTATCGTAACTGCATGTCTTATCTCAATTTCTTATCGACGACTTCTGCCTTACTTATTCACACACTGACTTACAGGTGAGCACTAACTGAATCAAACCTACAGAAAATCTCCACGGCCTAGCAGATTAGCAAGGTAGTATCTTATACGAAGGTAGTAAATATCTACAGAGTATTAAACTATTTTCTTGCATCTCCCACAGTTCTATCTGTTTCCAACAGTATTTACATTCTCTGTCCCTTGGAATCAATCGAGAGACCCAAGTTAGGGTTAATTCAAATGGGTAAAGCACTTTCTTCATAAAACCTGCTCGGGCAAGCAATCATGTTTGAAATCTAGGACTATGTGCTTCGGGAATTTAACCAATTTAAATTTCACCAACACAATCGACATTACGACCAAAAGACCTTTATAAAGAAAATAGCATAACACACGTAGAGTAAAGGACGACACTAAATTACCATGTGTTTTCAATTTTCACCTCTCAGATTACAGTTTACTACAGCTGTAACTTAACGCAATATGAAAAGAATTACCAGCTGTGAACTCAATTCAAGCCATATTCGACAATTATACATTTTTCAAATAATTTCACTTACGTTTCTGTGGCCCTGGTAAGACAAATCCTCCACCCCCCCCCCTACAATAGTTCACTATCTCTTGAAGTTTTTCCCTGTGTGCCCTGGTCGATCATAATATATGTAACCGTTTGAGAAACCACGGTCTTGCATGACGCATAAATCAAACATTGACATGAAATACAGAATAAGATTTCTTGTTGATGATAAATTATATTTTCTTTATTACTCTTGTGTTTATCGACCAAAAAGAGCAATGAAATCAACACCCATATCAGAGATGCAGAAAATGGGAAGAATGCAAACACTTAGCGAACGCAGAGACACAAAAGTACTAATTCAGGCAGAAAAGTTTCAGTGTATGTCAAGTCATCCAATGGAGGAAAGATTCCAAAATCTAGCAATGGGACGACTGAAAAGAAGCAGCTTTATCCATCAAGCTAAACGACTCCGCAGACAACTTACAGACCTACCTGAAGCTGATAGCCCCTTAAGGCCTGTACCAGAACAAACCCCGTGGAGTGAAAGGCATGGAATGCCAATATACATTCAGACCCATGTGAAAGGAATACTAAGCGAGGACGAACAGAACAGTATGCAGCGAAGGACAGTCACCCTCAGTTTCCTGGATGAAGAATATCCACAAGATATATGGGTCAGAGTATACACAGATGGGTCAGCACATAATGCCGTGAGGAATGGAGGTGCAGGTGTATATATAGAATATCCACACAAGCCTAGAGATACAATCAGAACACCGACAGGAAAATTCTGCAATAATTATGATGCAGAAATCCAGGCAATTAGTGTGGCAGCTAAAAAACTGCTGAACTCCAACTCAGACCTACAGCCTGTGGTATTCCTGACAGATGCAAGGTCAGTGCTTCAAGCTCTCCAGTCTGAAAAACTAACAGACTTGAAAAAACTACTTAGCGAATTGTCTTACCAGTATAGGGTAACCATGCAGTGGATACCCTCTCACTGTGGAATACCAGGAAATGAAAAAGCAGACCAACTGGCTAAGGAAGGTGCTGCCGAAGACCAACCAGATATACCAATCACCTACCATCAGAAAAAAACAGATGATCAAGTCAAGAAGAAAGCCACAAACACCAACACAAGATGACTATCGTATTATCAACAGACCAGAACAAGTTATAATTCTACGTCTCAGAACAGGACACAACCGACTCCTCAGTCACATGTATACAAAGTTCAAGATTGGCAACACAGCCATGTGTACATGTAGACAGGCAGCACAGAGTGCCAAACATATACTTCAAGAGTGTTCTGAGCATGAAACGCTGAGGCAGACATATTGGCCAGAGGAAACAACACTGGAATCAAAACTCTATGGGACACTGTGTGAACTACAAAAGACAGTGAGTTTTATTAAGGAGACAGAATTACAGATATAGACATGTTTCAAGTGAACGAAAGAACAAGAAGATCGACCAAAAAGGGGAGCAAAGAAAAGCAGCATTTTACATCTTATACATGTCGTATGAGGCGAGTAAGGAGGCTATATGGTAGAGTTGGCTGTCCCATCCCATATAGGGTCATAGTGACCCACAAGCCCTCCTTAAGTCGGAAATGTCCGGCCGAAAGACACAATGTGCAGACATCGAAGCAAATCTGTAAATCAGGACACAGCGCATTTCGTTCTCTGTTCTAAATCCTTCTAATATATAAGGGTTTGAGAGCGATCGTAAAAGAAGAAGATCTATAACTGAATTCAATGCCAGCACTCCCCTTGTGACTTCAAATGTCTATCTCACAACGCGCCACTTCCAGCGGATATATGAACCTTCTATCGATCCCATTTGATTAAAAGCAAACACATATCAACGTAATAAGAAATATCACACAGAGCTTGGTTCGCTGTTGATTAGCGACCGTTGACCCTACATAAATTAGAGTTTGTCGCTGCTCTTCTAGTGTAACAGTTCACACGACAAAAAGTCGACCCACAAAAATGTTATGACGTGTTTAACATAATTTAGATGCGTATAGTAAAATTATGTTCTTAAATCACGCCAAGCCTGCTTTCAGAACATTCTTTATATTCGACAGCAGCACGCTACACCGTATTATTTGTAACAATATATACTGTGTCATTTGGGTGTTATCTAGTTCGTTGCTTACATCAGGTGATCTCAACTTTGACTATGAAACTCCCCAAAATGTATATTAACAGACAATATTCCTCAAAAATGAAATGACTGCAGTAACATAAATGTAAAATAATATTAACCAATATGAGTATTTCCGTTACAGTTAATAAGAATATAACTAATGAATAAATACAAGTAGTAATAAATATACATTGTACAAAGACAAGTTAGACGTTGATACCAATGCGACTTTATCAAGAAACAGAACGAATAGGGAAAAATGGAAACATTCTTGATTCTTGATTAGAAAACTGGCCTCACAGCACGTGTGGCATTCCCATAAGTGCTCCACCCTCTGTTCCAGCAGCCATTTGACTCTATGGTGTTTCGAGTCCAATGCCGCCTAAACAGACGTCGACATCAGGGCACAACTCTGGACCTTGCGACAAGTTTCTTTGTTGTTCCGCACACCCACGCCGTGCCCGTAACTAGTTCAAGTACAACGTCGGCTTGTCGGAACAACATGGTAACTGTTATCGAAGGTTACGACTACGGGATTGTATAGATGACGTGCCATGAAGCTTCCATAAGAAGATAACCTCAATATGGAAACACAATGGAAACAAATGAAACTTAACGCTTGCACAAAGTGCGCAAATCTAGTGGTGGGAGCGCTCCTCTTCTTTTTCCTTTTCATAATGTTTTTATTTAATTTATTTTTTTGTTTTTTGTTAAGTCCCTTTGTCCTCAATATCGAAATCACCATTGTTCGTATCATTCTATTAGTATTTGAACTTATTTTTTCACCATTATCAATTGCCGTATCTGCAAAAATAGTTATCTGCAATGAATATCTAACTGCCTCCATTTCTTGTTTTAGTGGTGCGCTCTGAAATACTGTGACCTGTCCATCTTGTGATGTTTCCCTCCCATTGCAGCATATTATTTCTCCTTTAAGCATGTTGCTTTTTAGGGTAATATAAATATCCAAATATCGATGTGCGACAAAATAGAAAGTGCCGCAGTAACCATACAAATAACAGGTAAATACTAAATTAAGTACACAGGTCACCGTAGAAAATTAACTAATTTTTAGGATAATTAAAGGTCTTCATCTTTTTCGTTTTCCCTCGGGTGTTCACATAAGGGCTTGCTGATTCAGTCTGGTTTCATCTAGTCTAAGAACGTGTCCCAGGTATTTCCATCTGCATTTTCTTATAACATTTGAAGCACACACTTGGTGTGTTTTATTTCTTATGTCGCTGTTTGTGACGAAATCGCTCCATTTTATGTTCAACATTTGTTTTCAACGCTGTTTAACGTTTGGTCCTTCGTCTGTGTTGATTTCCATCATTCACTACCATAAGTCAATGATGGAATAACAAAGGAGTTGAATAGTTTTAAGTTGGTGTTTCTTCCTATGTCTTTGGATTTCCAGATGCTAGTTAGTTTAGTGAATGTGCTTGCTGCGACTGCTATGTGCGTATTTATTTCTTTCATTGAGTCACCGTTTGCAGACATGCGGCTACCTAAGTAAGGTGGATGATTTTTCCAGTATTTGGTTGTTTTCTGAAACGTTATTTGATGAGTTGGCGAGTTTATGATTTTTTATTTCGATGCGTTGATCTTGAGCCTATTCTTCTTATCTGCATGTGTGCGTAGCTTGTTGGTTGCATTTTGTGTTTGTTGGTGAGTAGAGTTCAAGATTACGATGTCATCTGCAAAATAGAAGGTCAATTAAGTTGTTTCCGAGCCATATGATGCCTGCCTTTCCATCTTGAACGGTTTTACGCATGATCAAATCGATGGCGACCCCACAAATAATTTGCGATAATACATAGCATTGTGTCGACATTGAACCATTCTGAATTTCCTTATTCTGTTCTTACACAAGAGATTGCTTTCTCGTATAAGGCTTTTATTATGTTTATATATTGTATTTGAAATCCATAAATCTGAATGTGTCATATAATGAACAAAGTCTCATGTCTTTTAATATGTCCAACATACTTCATTTATTATATTTTTATTTCCTGCGATAGTTCTTTTTCATACGAAGTGTTGTCAGAACCACTTTGTTAGTTTTCTTCTCTTTCCATTACTCCTAATCTTCTATATCAATCAATATTAATAAACCCATAACCCTTCAGGGTCGTAGGGGTACCACATTGGATGCTTCAGCACACAGAGTCCTCCAGCGAATTCTATCCTCAGCGATGCGGATGAGTGTGGAAATATCTTGCCCTGTCCATTCCTTGATGGTGTCTGTCCATGTCTTTATTTGTCCTCCTCTGCTTCTTCCACCCTCGACAGTTCCCTGCAGTATTGTTTTTGACAAATAATCTTCTATATATCCACATCTCAAAGGCAACAATTACTGGGTATGTCTTCCAGTTGTATTTTCATTATCTATATTTCTAAACCATACAGAATAGATGTAGCATGTTATAATTCAATTTTAGTTTGTGTGTGATTTGTTTAGATATTAATATTTTCCTCGTGTCATTGAAAGTACTTGAAGCAATTCATATTCTCATGTTAACTTCTGTTTCACATCTACCATCATTTGCGGTTATGTGTCCAAGATATACCTAATAATCGAACATTTTGTAGTATATTGTTGCGATGTTCTTAACACTGGTAATCTATCTCTATGTTGGAAACAACATCTAATTGTGTTGTTCTTGACACTGGTAATTTATTTCGGTGCTTAAAGTATCCTGTTGCGTTGTTATTGACACTGGTAAATTATCTGGAAAAAACCAATCAGTGCTGCATGTTTTCGGTTAGTGTACTGAAGGGAGGTGGTACTTAAGGCTGGTGTATCTCTGTTGAAAATAACACAAATGTGTCGTTTAACACAACTAATTTTGAGTTGAAGAAATGGTCTTAGAGGAGTTTGTGCTTGCAGGTGGTCACGAGTCCAAATTGAGAACACCTGACATACCGTAATATTAAATAGCGTAGTACAAACATGTACACTTGTCACATTGCCTTGTATTCGCACGGATGACCTAGTTTTACCTCTATTACATCCTCTCTATTTATAGAGGTGTTTACTTTAACCACATGTTTACTTTAAACACATAATAACTTTTTAATAACTTAGGCTCACTTTACCTTGATCTTTTACAATCTGATACATTAGTTACATTTATATGTGTTAGTATTAAATAGCTGAAAAGTTCATTGGAACAATGAGGCTTTAGTATACTTCAAAATATGTGTAGAATGCAGCTAATTGCATCCATAAGATTATCATAACCCTGCAGGGTCGTAGGGGCGCCAATCTCCAAAAATTAACACATTCGGTCACACCTCTGTCCGTAGTTTTTTGCTTAAGTATGGAGAATCCTAACCCTGTCCTGTATGTGATATTATCAATACATAGGTTCTACCCACTCTTCTTCTTCTACCCTCAACTGGTCAACGTAGGATAGTTTAGCAAATGGAATCATGCTTCATCAAATGACCAAACCACTAAAGTTTGCGACCGTTTAACCACTGTCATGAGATGTTCGTGTTGATCTTCTTCTTCAGCGTTAATTCTCAAACTCCCACTGGATCTCTTAGCATGACAAGGGTCCTACTAGACTTTCAACAAGATGCATTCCATAAAACGGAAATGCATTGTGCCGCTGTTTTATTTGCGTAATGGCCCGATCTTGTCGATCTGAAAGAGTATTAATTTTTCTTTTCTCACGCATATGTTTGTTTTATGTTATATATAATAGATGCGTAATGTTGTCTGAAACGTGTGTTTTTAAAAGTCTGTATTCTCTCCATTTCAGATGTAATTGTCTAATTATTCACATTAGTACAAAATAATAGGTATTATTTGAGATTTCTACAAGCTTATCTTCGCTTATGTACTTATTCTGCTCTTCACTATGGTATTTAATTTGGCAGGTAAATCCAGGAAACAGGATAATGAAGTTTTGCTAATCACTAAAAACACATAATAACACACAAAAATCGACGTTTCGACCAAAAGGTTTTTTATCAAGGCAATTTAAAACAAAATTTAAACACACAACAGAAAACGGACAGAAAGAATTATGTAGTTCACATTGGCATGTGTACACATTGCCAATCCTCTGCTTGCCATCCAACATGCCTCCATGTTTACATTGTCGTGTGTAATATATAACTCTAACTATAAAACGCCCTTGGACTTTTTCTCCTCAGTTTTACATGTTGTAATATGTGTGGTAGGTTTAAACACCTTATCTCATAAGGATCTTGAGAATACCATGATTTACCACAATTAATGAATTGTTATCATATACATCTAAATGACATTATGTGTAATACGTCAAATAAAATTGTAAAAGGATGATAATGAAATAACCACTTTAGCCGTGAGCAGGTAGAGGTTGACAGCCCATAGCCAATGTGACAAAAATATGAATCCTCAGATAAGTAACACGGGTGACACTGGAACTCGAATAAGGTTTTTTGTCTCAAAGGCATGGTTGTTTTAGGAAACCGGAGAGAAATTGTTGAAGCATTTTTAGTTCCCGAATTGAGGCATCTCATTGCAGGAGTATCCCAGGTTCATCACGTATTGCCAGGAGTGTTGTTGTGCGTTCGTCCATCACATGTGATGATGACCATTTTTCTTTACATCCACTTTTGAAAATTCAGTTAGAATTATGTCTCTGCCTTATAGTTCATAGATAGCTAATGAGCCCTATTTGATCTGTAAATGTCTTTGAACAGTTCGGGCATGGATTGACCACTGTAGACGGATTTTGGTATATTCGTGACTTTCTAGCCACTATCCGCTGTTGAGCTGCTTGCTTCATTTCTGCTATTTTCACAAGATATTGCACTTTTTTTTACTGTAGATTACCATAAAGATTTATTTTGTGTAAGTTCTTCCCATGTATCTTGGTATATTTCAAATATTTTTAGCGAGATCATTAACGAGTCATTGTATCGTTTCTTTTGGCCATTTTGAGATCGTGTACTCTTCTCCAGCTCACCAAAGAAAAGTATCTTTGGCAGGCGATGGTCTGGCATACGTACCAAAGGACCTGACCAACAAATCTGTGTCTGCATCAGGATAGTGTCAATGCTGTGGATACCAGATCTGTCGAGGACAGCGGTTTCTGGAATCTTGTCTTGCCATCTGATGTTCATAACGTTTCTGAGACAAGTTGTGTAAAAGTGATTAAGTTTCCTCACATGACATCTATACACAGTCCATGCTTTACTAGCGCATAACAGCGCTGGATGTACCACGCATGCACTGCTCTGCAAACTTCCATCGTAATCTGAAATTAATGCCATTTCTACGCCACACATTTGCGTAGAATCTGCCAAAAGTGCTGCTTGCCCTGATGTTCCTTGTATACACTTCATAATCATTGTTGGCATCTTCTTTCTTGATTCTTTATTAGAAACTGGCCTCACAGCACGTGGGGCATTCTCATCAGTGCTCCGCCCTCTATTCAGCAGCTATTCGACTCGATGGTGTTTCGAGTTTAATGCCGTCGAAACAGACGTCGAAATCAGGGCACATCTCTGGCCTTTGCTACAGGTTTCTTTGTTGTTCCGCCCACCCAAGCCGTGCCCGTAACTAATTCAAGCACAACGTTGGCCTGTTGGAACAACATGGTAACTGTTATCGAAGGCTACAACTACGGGATTGTATAGGAATATTGTATAGTCCATGAAGCTTCTATAAGAAGATAACCTCAATATAAAGGTATGTCATCTACTAAGGTTATCTGTTGCATGGTTGTTTTGTCTAGTGAGCCATTGGTGAGACCAATTTTGGCATTTAGGTATGTGAATCTATTCACAACTTTCCGGGATACGTCATTTACCTATATGCAGGGCACGAGATAGCTTTTACCAGGTGCTGGTTGTAATATGACTTCTGTTTTCTCTGTGTTATTAGTATGTCCAAAGTTAGTACAGGCTTTGAAGAATCTGCATATACGATGTTTACTCCAAAGTCTAGACCTCTGAAAGCATCATTCAACATAGCAGAGAACACGATGGTAAATGTAAAGGCACATCTATCATTCCCTGACACCTGGAAGTCTGCCACAAAAAGACATAGGTGCAATGTCATCTGAGACAGCTTCGTCATTCGTGAGGGTCATTTGACAAAACAGAAAAAAGAAATCGAGACAAGATATGCAGTGATAATAACGATTTTTGTTTTCACAGGTGAGATATATTGTCACCCTATTCCGCAACATTCTTTAGTCTTCTCCCACGATATGCCTGGAAAGAAAATAGTGACCCTACTCTTTACACCCTGAACTAGAAGTTCATGTTCCTGTTTCCTCCCGACCATTGTATAAAAAGCTTCACTAGGCAGATATTTAATGGGAATAATACTTTCCAATATTTGGTTTCGATAGCTTGTGATTTGATATTTGTAGAGCTAATATGCAAGTACGTAAAGTTATTTCAGACATGTCTGGTGGCCAGTAAAGTAACCTGGTGGACTGGATTTGTTCCTTGTGCCATAACTTTCCCACACTGAGTAGCCAAATACTATCACAAGCCTGTAGATTGAAAGGTTTGGATGTTCAACCATTCCCTCCTCGGCCTTAGACAATCAAGACATGACTTTTAATACTAGGAATTTAGCCAAAAGAATGCTAAAATCCCTCCTTTAAGATTTTTTAAAAGTCATCAATTTTCAGCACACACAAAAAAAAAAATATAAAAAAACCACAAAAAACACAAAATCTGGTAAATGAGAGTTTTAAGAAAAAAAGATACCACCCATTTCCTCCCCCTTACTGAAAACGTATCTACGGCCTATGATATTTCATTTGTTCCTTTCGTGCCACAGGCGGTACTTAAGACAAATGTTTTGATTTTTCAATCTGTTCGGTCCGCTGTCTGTACTTTTAGTTCTTGTATGGACTTGCAACCTGTTATTTCTCCTTCTTCAAGTATTGTGGTAAATGCAAATAAGATGAATAGGTTACTAGAAAACTATCAATATAAAATAATAAAAATTAGAAAATAACAATAAAACAAAGAACAAATACAATTGTCATCGTGTCGGTTCAATTATCTGGTTACTGCGGCACTTCCTTTTTGACGGACATCCTCCGATATTTGGTTTATTTATGTAAGTATTGTGTTTTTTATGATAATTTTGGGTCTTCTTCTTTTTCTTTTGACCCTCAGGTATCCACATAAGGGCTTTCTGATTACGTCTATTTTCATCTGGTTTAAGAGCGTGTCTCACGTGTTTCCATCTACGTTTTCTTATAAACTCTGAAACATATTCTTGGTTTGTTTATTATACTATAGCTAATCGTTAAATTCAGATTACCCTTGATGTCGTCATGCAGTGTGAAGGTCCGGTTATCTTGTATCAGCAAAAGACCTTGATAGCTAGGGTCTGAACGCACGTCCGAGCCAAATGACACAGTAGCTAATATATCTACAGCATCCCCTTAGATAAGAAAGTTTGTCCCCCCCCCCCCCAAGCATATTAGAACATGACTTTTAGTACTAGCAATGTACCTAAAAGTTTTAATAAAAATCCTTCGCTCAGCGATTTTTTGCAGGTCATCGCCTATCTTATCAAAAAGTGGACGTCTCATACGAAAACGGGCGAATGCCCTTTTACAATTTTTAGGTTAAAACTTCCTTATTTACTGAAAATGTATCTGCGAGCCAGATTTGCAGCATGTTCGTGGAGTTCAATTTATGTTAGCTAACATTGAAGTTACATAAAATGATATTCGACACAAAACAGGCACACATCAATCTTGGAATACATAAAGAGACAACAGATCAAATGGTTTGCACACATCATCAGACATCATACCACAGTAAGCTATGCTACATAGATACAGTGAAGGCAGACTCAGAGGCCAATCACGAAAAGGATGGACACCGAAATAAAAGAGGCGACACATTCCAAAATATACTCAGCACACAAGAGGACCGACTCCAGAAAACTCTACCGCTGACGCTGAAAGGTAACAAATGGTTTAGCGAATAGATAAATATTTCTGTAGAGATATCTCAGAGGTGATTGGGTACAGCATACATGTTATACGCTTCCTTCCTGGTACTAGATGTCATGTTATAATTTACTAATGGGAGATGGTATGCTCCATCAAACCATTCCCCTTATCTATGTTGGTTGTATATGTGTATTATATATGTACAATTTTGATAAGGAGAGGAATTTGGAACTTAAGATACTTTTTCGTTAAGTCGTTGTCGACCTAACATATGATTGTTTCAGTAGCTGGTTTAAACAAAAAAAAATGATTACCAACATTTTATTTGGTGGTTTTGCTAATGCTTATTAGATCTACTTATCGCCCGTGTGTTGCCGAGGCCCGAAAGGGGAGCAAAGAATAGCAACACTGTTTACCTTCCATGCATGTCGTAAAAGGCGACTAATGAGGTTTTGGGATGGAGTTGGCTGTCCCATCGCATATAGGGTCAGTGACCCAAAGCCATGCTGAAGTCGGATGTTTCAGGCCGAAAGGCGCATGTATCGCAGCAATGATGTAAAACTTGACACAACCGGACTACATTCTGCTAATCTGCAGGAGTTTGAGAATGAACGCAGAACAAGAAGAAGAAGATCTACTTATTTTTACATGTTTTGATATTTACCGGTAGTAAAGTACATGCTGTATAGCAGTGATTCCCAAACGTTTTTGCCACATAGACACCTTGGCGATTAAAAAACTTTTTTCCATAGACCTGGAATATGCCTGCCTAATATTGTTATTTACCTAAACATAGTCACTTAAAATGTGTTGTTGACAGCTGACACAGTACTGGCTGCTCACTTCGATAGGTGTTTTTTTTTGTAGAGTGGACAATTGTAAAAAATAAGAGCATGTACACTTTTTAGTAATACCTTCAATGAGAAGACACACGATGCAAGTCAATATTTGAATTCGGAACACAAAAAATCAGAACCTGGTACAGTTCTTACACAAAATTAATACACAAAATAATGTTGTTAATGAGAGGGATGAAAATGTTACTCTGGTAGCAATTATTCAATATTTTCTTCCCATTAGTGAAGTCTTAAATCTCTATGTCCAATGAGATATATTTACGAGATACCAGAACTAAGATATGCTGACGATACAACATTATTGGCACACAGTCACGCACGTCTTCAAAACCTCATAGACTCCATTAAGGAACATAGTGAAAAGCTAAACCTATTTCTAAATGGAAACAAGACCAAAATTATGACTTGCGAAAAAAAAAAACAACTAGAAAGTTCTCAATCAGTATCAACAACAGAGAATTAGAAATAATCAACAGTTTTAAATACCTTTGTTTTCTTATCAACAGTAATGGGGATTGCTAGGAAGAAGTCAGAAGGAGGTTGGTTATCGTGTCAATGAAGCAGATATGAATGAAAAACATGGCTAAGCTGCTAAACAATAAAACTAACATTCCTAAGAGCTTGTATATTCCCAGTGGCAATATATGGGTGAGAATCCTGGATTAATTTTTTTGATGATTGGATATCGACAACATCATGATTGAGAAAAGTATCTTACATGATTGATTCTAATGGTTGATTCTGTGTGAATATCTGTAATACCTCAATGTAGTTTATCTTGTATGAGTGTGTTAAGTTGTATGCTTTGTATGGTGTGTGCAGACATGAAACTCCTTACTTGTTTTGTTAATTTCGTTGATGGTGTTATCTGAAGAGTCAAATATTGTGGCTATGTATATCAATTTTGGAATGATGTATGTGTTCAATACTGGGCTTCTGCCAAAAAATGATTGCGGTCTTAAGGTAGTATCCTGAATATCACTGGCACCACGATGATCAACACCATTGAGATATAAAGCGACATGAGAAAGTGTTCTGTGGTTAGTGGCACGAAGAGGGGGGCAGAAAATCTTTTGCGTGTTTTACCTATGTATTTCTTGTCATATCGTTTAAAAATAAAAACTTAAATGAGATTACGGAATTGACATACGAAGTATGGTCGATAGTCAAAGTTACCTTATGCAATGAAGCGGTACGAATAAATAAATATCGATGTCTTTCTAATGATGCTAGATATTTTGTTAATAACAGTAGCCCTATGATGGAGAAGAAATGTTGATATAATTCTGCCGTCTGAATAGAGTCCGTATGGTCCTGGTTTTATGTCTTTCTGCAATACCCTTACTGCTGCAGTTGTCTTCTAGTGTCAGTCCAGTATCTAGTTTTTGTGCTTCGTCGTTTGCGAGTTTTCTTTTTTGCAGAAATTTGTCATGTTTTCTCTTTTGTATAGAACTATATTTAGTAGTCTTCAAATGCGCGTGTACTTCATGTGGTTCTTTCTGAATATTTATGTGCAAGTATACTATTTATCGTATTTGTTGCATGTTTCGTTCCATTACCATATATTGTTTGTTGGATGGTTTTCGCTTGATAGCCTTCAGTTTTGTTATTAGGATAGCTCAATAGAACGGATGATTTCTCTACTGGCCCAACTATTCACGTAGTGTGTGAATGTGAGGTGTTTTATTGTTTTGTTAGTTGTATTGCTTCGTCTAAATTAATTTCTTCCCTTATTTGCTGTCTGTGTTCTTTCTCATATTGTGTTCTTTAAAAGTCCCCAGTGTTTGTGTATGTTTTCAGTTGGTATGCTATTTGTTTATGTCGTGATCGACATATACTGTGTTTTGTAACACCGTGTTAATTACATTTTTGTAAAGGATATTGTTAGAGTGGTATATTTGTGTGTGTAGTCTTGAGTGATCACTGTTTTGTGATCTTGTATTTGAGTATTTCTGTTAAATGCTTGACTTGTAGTATGTGATGACTTGAATATGTGTAAATTCTGTCAAGACGGTATGCTCTGTTGTATGCTGTGTTTAAGTGTGTTGCGGCGTATCTGTGTCCACACGTTGACCAGGATAACATTTGATAAGGATGTGACCAAATGTTCCAGCTTTATCTGTTTTGAATGATTTTTGCCAGTGCCCCCCCCCCCCCCCACAAAAAAAATTGTATCAAGACGCAAAAATGTCCCAGTTTATAAGAATGGGTAAGTATCCCATAATAAGAGTTGTTTAATTTTTTTTTATTTGTAACGAAATTTTATATGTTAACATGCATACACATTTTATTTGAAATTAGACATGTTAACATGAATACACATTTTATATGAAATTAGACATGTTAACATGCGTATGTATGGCCTTTTGCTCCTTGCAGATGGTCATTTAGCAATAAGAAGAAGCAGTGCATTGAATATTTTCTAAGTAAAAAAAGTGACTTTTCAAGCGATCATATCACAGCAACGGGATATTTTTGTTTGTGTCTTTCTCTTTTTTCTTCCATATCTTTAAACATATTATGTATGAGCAATTTTGCTCCCGCACGCAGGTTCTGCCTCCAGACATCCCGAGTTTCAGCCGTGTTTTCCCATTTTTTTGGATTCTATTATATGTGGAAACCTTTCACAGGATTTACAGATGTCTTTATACCTCAGCATTTGTTCCCTATACCTGCGTTTATGTTACTGTCCAGGTAAAAGGTGGGTGTAATTGTAGATTCTAGGTAGCAAAAGGTGTCGACTTGCTTTATATGGGTGTTGTTTAAGGTGATGTTTGTTCGTACTGTATATCCCTGACACATTGCCACAGTTTTAGTGATGCTTATTGTCATAGAAAACAGCTCGCATGCCCTTGCCATGTTGTCAATTTGGAACTGCAAGGTGGACTCACTATGTGCCACCAGTGCAGCGTCATCTGCGAAGAGAAGTTTTCTGATGAGTATTTCTGATGTTTTCGTCTTAGCTCTGAGAGACGATAACTTAAAGATTATCTATCGTAACGGGTACGGATGAAAACGTTATACGATGAAAAAATTAGAATGTTAAAATGAATACACATTTAATATGAAAAGTTAACGACTTCTTGATTATTACGAACAAGATCAAGTTAAACTTTTAAAAATGATTTCATGTTTTGTATTTTATAATTAATTATCAGTTGTTTTCAGCTTCTTCGCATCATAATTTATGAGTAAAATAAATAAACACATTATAATATTTGGCTTGCTTATTTTTGAAGTATTTTTGTATCGTTAATATGTCCCTTGGTTTCGTATTCCTAAAATCTGGTCACCATCCATTTCATTCACATGTTGGATACTATACTATAGACACATCCATACTATGATGATAGTTATCCAGAATAAAACATTGAAATATGACTGGGCACCCCAAGAGTAGCATGAGGTACATATGTAATGTATTAAGAAAAGTAGGGCACGTCAGAACGTTAACATAGGGCACGTCAGAACGCAAACATACCAGTCGACATCGACGTAAATCATTCATTGAAATTTGACTGTATCTGGAGTACTTTGTTGTTGATTCAATAATAAATACACAACAATTTAATTTGCCAAGATCGGATAAAGTTAGTGTAAGCTTAAGTTCTCAAACAATTTGTGTGTGTCTGTTCAAACAATTAAATATATCAATGCTGACTTGCTGACTACAACTACAAGTGTTTGTGCTGGCTGAAAAAAGGCAGGCGAATATCAGATAGTGATTGCTACAATATAATATCGAATGTTGTTTACAGCAACATAATATTGTGTCTTGTGTTGTGTTACTGTGGCCAGATTATGAGTCTGGCAATCTACCTATCGAGGCTCAAGCAATTATTTAAATCAGAAGTCGAAAAATTACGCCAATAATTGTTAACAATATATGTACCATCTGATATATTCTTGTGAACAATTAGCAAGAATTCAGGGCTAATTATGTCAACAAATTACCCCCCTCCCCACACACAAAGTTTTTTGTCACATAAAGTTCGAAACAAAACTACACGATTTTACAAAATATTTCATATTCAAACTAATTTAATTGATATCCACTTACTAGCACATGAAATTGCAACTTCCTGTCAAATACTCACCCAGTCACAATTACGTTACATTATCACACATGTACTGTATATTTATCACTGGAATGTTATCAGTAGACGGTATATGATACTAAAATAACATCATGTAGACAAGTTCTTTTTTCCGAAACAGTGTTCATGCAATACGAATAAAATCATGCAATGTAAACATTTTGTCAAACAATAATTCAAATCACACAGCGGTTCTCAAAGATTTTGCGAGCGTGATCGTCCCCTTTAGGAAGAAATTTCTTCTGAAGCCCTCACCTTAGACATAAATAAAATATGTCAGCTTTTCTCGATGTGTATTTTTATATATCTTGTAAAATATCCCCCAAATAACCTTTCTGTGGCATCCATTATAGGGATGTCGTGACCTGTTCCCCAATAAAAAATTGTTTATCTTCGAGACCCGGAGCAAAAAGCTGTAACCCCCAGGGAGAGTCGTATGCCTTGTGTTGAGAACCACTGAAACAATGTATTCATTGACTTCAACTACATGTAAAGCTAAAACTAGAACACGTCCTTAAACTAATTAAATGTAAATCTAGTATGTGTACAGTATTAACGAACAAATTTTGAAGAACATACACTAACAGTGTGTGCAAACATTGGATTTTGGCCAACGCCATTCAAACATAGATCTACTCTGATCTAAAAGTATTTAACTTTATTTCAGTTTGAAGTCCTCATTCTATATTCTTATGTCAGTAAAGCAACAGTATAATCTATTTTTAAATGAGTAAATTCGTTCTCTTTCGTTCTTTATAATAATTTATTCAAATACAGCAGTGTTTAGAATATAATCGTTATTATATATAAAATGTCCAGTGCGATGCGCTTCTGTGAAGGCCTAAGGTATTGGGTTCAAATAATGCAGCAGACAATTTCGGACCGCTCATAAAGTAATGACAATCTACTGATCTTATTTATATTGTCTAGAATAGTGGTTCCCAAACATTTTTGCCCCGTAGATCCATTGCCATTTATTTTGTTTTCTATAGACCCCCCTTCCTGTCTGATATTGCATTTACCTAAGCATACTTCCTTAAAATATGTTTTTGACATTGGCACGATGCTGCTCACTTTAATAGGTTTTTTTTGTAGAGTGGACAATTGTAAAAAAGTAGAACATGTACAATTTGTATTCACACTCTTATTCAGAAGACCTTATTCAATGCATGTAAATATTTGGATTAGGAACGAAACAAACCAGAATATAATAAAATTCTTACACAAAATAAATATACAAATAATGCTTTTAATGAGAGGAATAAACATGATTCTATGATAACAATTGTTCAATATGTTTTCCCATTAGTGAGGTATAGTCTTCAATTTCCACGTACAATGAAGTGCATTGGTTGTTTTTTTTTGTTTTTTTTAATTTTATTGTAAGAATACACTGCGCAACACATAAAAAATTACAGACATGAAAATAATCATTTCCTACTGAAAATGTGGTGAGAAAAACGAATATCACATTAAAAATTCTCAGTTTGCTCTTATTGTTGTGATATTCCTTGTTTATTGTGTCGAAAATAGTGGAAAATTTTTCTGACGTAAAATTTATTCAGCGACGAATGCATGTTGACACCGTGCGACTTCTCTCAATGGCCACTATATTGTCTAAATCGTGTGTTGATGTAAAAAACAAACCACATATTTCAACATGTGTATACAATTAATATTTTCAAGTAGTATATATATATTTTATTTTCCAGTGCTATAAATGTCTGAATTTGTATAAAGATTGGATTCCATAATGTCACGAAAGTGCGTTAATAGTGCTAACAATTTTTGCTATGTTTGTGGCGAGGGGACGATGTCGTCTCAAAAACGGAAAATTACACCTTTAATTAAAACTGCATATCATCTTTACTTCAGCTGTAAGATAGGTGATCAAGACAAACCCTGGGCACCTCACATTTGCTGTATTACATGTACTGTGAAACTCTGTGGTTGGCTGAATGGCAAAGTGCGGTCAATGCCTTTCGCGATTCCTATGATATGGAGAGAGCAGAGAGATCATGTAAGTGACTGCTATTTTTGTATGATGCCTCCTCTCCAACACGGAATATCTAAAAAGAAGAAGTGGACTTTGAATTACCCCAATATTCCATCAGCTATACGGCCAGTACCACATGGAAAAGATCTGCCTGTTCCTACCTCACCCAACCAGAAAGTTATAGAGCTTGATGCAGATTGTGGTCAAGAAATACAACCTGAGTTTGAACAGGAAGATACTCAATTCACACCAATAGGTTCTGTTGATATTCTACATAGAATTTCTCAAAATGAACTAAGTGACTTAATTCGAGATCTTGACTTATCTAAAACAAAAGCTGAACTTCTTGCATCAAGACTTCAGCAGTGGAATCTCCTGGATAAAAATGTTAAGGTGTCTATGTACAGAGAACGTCAGAAATCTCTAACTCCATTTTTCACAATGAATAATAGCATTGTTGCTTGCCATGATGTTAATGGGCTTATGGAAGCTTTGAAAATAGAGCACATACAACAAGAGTGGAGGTTATTCATTGACTCATCAAAGTTAAGTTTGAAAGCAGTTTTGCTACACAATGGCAATTCATTACCTTCTATCCCTATAGGCCATGCTGTCCACATGAAGGAGACTTATGAAAATATGAAATTACTTCTTAAAGCAATAAAATATGATGATCATCAGTGGCAGATTTGTGCAGACTTGAAAGTTATTGCAATTTTACTTGGCATGCAATTAGGTTACACAAAATATTGTTGCTTTCTGTGTGAATGGGACAGTCGACAGAGAACTTCTAATTACATTAGGAAAACTTGGCCTGATAGGAAGGTTATGGAGCCTGGTGAAAAGAATGTACAGCATATTTCTTTGGTTGATAGAAATAAAATAATTCTACCTCCTCTTCATATTAAATTGGGGCTAATGAAGAACTTTATCAAGGGCATGAATAGGGAGGGAGAGGCATTTAAGTACTTGAGGAAAATATTTCATTACCTTAGTGATGGTAAAATAAAGGAAGGATTATTTGTAGGCCAACAGATAAGGGAACTGTTGAAAGATGAGCATTTTGATGCCATTATTCATGGGAATGAGAAAGGTGCATGGCAATCTTTCAAATGTGTTGTACAAAATTTCATGGGCAATCATAGAAGTGCGAACTATCCTGTTGCTATTAATGAACTTCTGACAGCATGTCAACAATTAGGTTGCAACATGTCACTTAAGATCCACTTCCTGGATTCTCATCTTGATTTCTTCCCTCCAAATTGTGGTGCAGTAAGTGATGAACATGGGGAGCGTTTCCACCAAGACATTGCATTGATGGAAAAAAGGTACCAGGGTAAGTGGAATACATCCATGCTTGCTGACTACTGCTGGAATGTCACAAGAGAAGCTCCAGAAGTGGTATACAAGAGGAAAAGGAAACAATAAGAAATAGGATTTTTAATACAAATATTGAAATTACAATAACTCAAAAACTAGAGCTAATAAACATTTTCTGATGTCATATTCGTCTTTCTCAACCCATTTTCAGTAGGAATTGACTAATTTTATACTTGTAAAAAAAACGAACTTTTGTTTGTTGCTCAGTGATATTGGAAACCGTGCTAAAGGAGGTTCTAAATGGGGTGCTAAACCCTTTCCACGAGGTACGAAGAAAGAAAATCTATCAAAAACTTTCTTGCGGTAGTCCATTATGTGGGATAAGCAATAGGTATATCTTTCTTTAGCCAGAACTGCTGATACAGCTTTGTACACTGCACCTTAAGTTATACATTCGTGCTTATTCCGATCAACTCTTCTTGTAAAATGATATCCGATTTTTCAATGCCACCGTATGAATTGATATTTCACTGTGGTATTTACATAGTCAAAACATCCTCAATCCTAGTTTTAAAGTATGTGTGACGGACATTTAAATGTTCAACATAGACCATCATCATGAGCGTTTGTCAGTGACTAGTTGCGAAACAAGGAAAATTAGCGTCGCCCAATCTTTTGCATCAAGAGATTCATTTTGGCTGGAAAATATGCAATGGTGGACTTGTTTTTATTAAATTAAGACGGTCACCTTGTAACTTCAAATTAACTCATTATTTTAGAGGGAAAAAATATGTTAAATAAGCAATTTCTGGTTTTAATTTGATTACATTTTCTTTGAAAATGGGATCTTTAGCATCCAGAAATTTCAAACGTGTAAATAATCTTGTCAAACATAAACATTTTGAGAGCAAGCGCACTTCACTGTGAAGGAGTAGTTGATAAAAGTCATCGTAATTTTCTTCAGGCAACTGCGCAAATAACCTATACTTCAGAGCGCTGCTACGAACCTTGTTTACTTTTACTTCCACTATGACAAAATGAAGAGATTGATGCAATCTGGCACGCAGATTTTAGCTACTAAATATTGTCCATGAATGACGCAGTGAATTGACGCAGTAAACACCCAGGGTACATTTTGTTGCAAATGACTTAAAGATCCGCGATAGCATCCAAACATGGCTGGTGATCCATCTGCTGCTTCTGATATTGTATTCGATTTAAAATCGCGTTATAGTGAAAAAAAAACGTTCAAAGCTTTGAATATTGATTCGCCTTTAATGTCTGCTGTCACAGTTCTCGCAAAGAGCATTTCTTCATGGATATCTTGGTCTATAACAAAAATAACATATACCAATAATAGTGCTTCATTACCAGGCTCTTAGTGGTAAACACTATCTTAATGAAAATATTGTTGACTCCAGTAAAATTGAGAAATGGTGAATTTGCAGAAAATTACACAAGATGCTTTCAACACCATGGCCCATTTCATCAATACGTCTTTGAACTGTGTTGTTGTTCAAACAAATTATTTTGAGTATATCATATGCAGGCTTGTGTAGAACTGTTTCTGAAACCTCTTCAACGGATGACACAACCAACTGTTCCCCAATCGTATGAGATTTTCCTATCTTTTTTATGAGGTTTGAAATATCTTAAGACGTCCGCAAAACATCATCGTCTCTATTTGAAATTTAATCGATAATACTGTCCACTTCGGTTCTTTTCTGACGTTTTAAAATGGTGATTGCTAACTATGTTTGGTTAAAAGTCTGGACATGTGTTATGCACGGGATACATTGCTCCTTGTATGAAAACTTGCTATCTATCCCGGGCGAGCAGGCCTGCAATGACCAGAGACATGTTCAAACATTCTTTGATATCGCTGGTTCATCGTCTTCTTGGTTTTCAACTTTTGCTATTCTGCCCTCAAGACTCAGATTTTCCGGCTATAGCTTCTTTCTTATTTAGAAGCCACCATTTATTTATTTTCAGAATTTTTTTTTCTATATTCTTTTTTCTCTGTCCATAATATTCGTAGAATCTTTCTGTAGCACTTAATTTCAAATGAATTTATATTTCTTTGAACTTCAAACACCTTTATGCATTGCAGCATCAGTGTAGAATAGCTCTCTTAAGACGTTATTTATGCACTTCATATATGTTTCTTGTCGCTAATTCTTTTATTTTTATAATCCACCTTTTGCATAGTCTACCCCTGGCTTTGTATGTATTGTATCTGTATAGCATTGCTTTTCGAATGGCACTTTCTGGTTGTAGCCCGGAAACATGTGTATAACCATTGAATCTGTTGTCTTCGGATGAAATTCATGATTGTCATTGAGTTTGTTAGTTTTCTGATGTTTTCATTTATACTGAAATTTATCATTTTGAAGATGGGCAAAGCCATTGAAACGTGCTACAGCACCACCACTAAAGATCATTCTCCACGTGACACGATACTTTTATCATTCTTCACCAGTTGCCAGAAGCGATGATAAAAGCCACAGACCATTGCCAAGCAGTTAATCAAAATTTACAGTATGATTACCTTATGAGCAACTAATGTTGCGTCGTCAGCTAGCAGCAGCTACATGAGAATTTTCTTAGCTGTTTTAATTTTCGCTTTAATTAGAACTGGCTAGGTTGAACATCATGAATTATGCCAATGAAGACGTCACCCACTGAATTTTCGAAGGCATGACGTAAGAGGCTAGATATTACTTATGTAGGCAGACATAATTAATACCTATATATATATTTTACATTATCATATTTTCTTCTGAGTGATTCACTACTCCTACACCTAATGTAGGTGAAGCGTAGCTTGGAAAAATATTATAAAAGCTGGAATGAATGGTGTATTTTTAAACAGCAAGTCACATGATATGTTTCTGTCGCCTTTTATATAGTCCTGCTGATTTATCGATTATTACCTATCTAAGGTAAAGCTTGTGACTTGTTCTGTGATTTTAATTGGTCACTTTCTAAATACTGTATGTCGAAAACCAACAAAAATCTAAGGACAAGTCACGTGCGTCACCTTGGATAGTTTGTTCCCAATTTACCCCAAATATTTTACAGAACGATGGTCACTTGTGAAGAGTGTATAATATTCCCACAGTTAAAAAGTATAAAAGATTTGAATTCCCTCTACGGTCTGTTGCATTTGTTTACTGTTTGTTTTGAATTCTGTTTTTCTTACGTGCCTATGATTTTGTAGGCGCAGACAACCCACACATACACATATTTGGTACATGACGTTTAAACGGGACTACAATCAGCTAATAGTACTGGTGTTCGGGTCATGTTCCAGATTTGGCAGACGACTCAATACAACTATTTATAATAAGTCCTACTGTTGATATTTCAGCCAATATTGTAGCTTATGTAAAGTGTCCGTCTGCTGCATGATTGAAAAGGAACTGTCCATAAATTATATCAATAGTTAGGGGAAGGGGCCTGAAAAAAGTGACAGTTGTTGACAAGGCTTTGAGGGTTTGACAAAAGTTGACGTCAAGAATACTGTTTTATTAACTAATTATATTGTTTGAATTTTAAACCTTTTTGTAAACAGTGAAAAAGTTGTGCGTGCTTTTTCTGCAAATTTATTTTTATTGGTGGGGAGGGGCCGGGGGTCTTTTTAGACAATACTTAAAAACTTCACGAATGAAGGACTGTTTATTTATGCAGTTAGGTCTTCTATAATACCCCGACAGTCTCGCTAGTTGACCTATACTTGGAGTCACGTTGGCTATTTTTGGCATGCGACTCCAAGTATACAAATAGCGTGATCGAACGCCATATCGGAGACCTATCTACTAAAACGTAAACATTAACTTGTTTCCGATTTGCGTGAAATCTATTGGTTGGCCTTGGCTATATTTGGCATGCGACTCCAAGTTTGTAAATAGCGACATATCAAAAGCCCAAAAACAGTCAAAAAACAAACGAACGTGATCCAAATTGATTCAGTTAAAAGACATGTAATACTGTCGATAGATACAACAAATCGTGACCAACGGAACAAACAAGCATAACCAAGAAAATGAATGAATGAGCACCTAATTAATTCTTCGAACATGGCTTCTACACTGCCAAAGGTCCCGAGAATATTTCCAAAATAACACGTGGTTCTGTAAAAGAACTCCTGGCGATGTTTGTTTACTGTAAACTTTTATGTGACATGGCAAACCTTATAGTATAGGCCTATCCTTGTATCTAGACATCCATGCGTACTTATATTTATCAGCATTCATTGTTCACGAGCATTAATATAGGTACCAGATGGCAGAAGAAAAAGTCCAAGATAGACTTTTCGCAGAATAACTACTTCAGAGAGTATGACTATAGGCCTCAACAACATGAAGGAATTACACACAGTAGCATCACATCGTTCGAATTGGAGAGCACTGGTTTATACCGTATGCACCGTATTCGTAACTGAATGAGTAAAGTATAAGTATATAGATTCATTGTAGATAGGCCTACAATTTTGTAACACGCAGTGTATTGTGAGCAGGATCGTTAATATCGTATCACACTTGAAATTTATTGGTGACACAATCCAGAAGTATCAGCACAGCGAGAAAACTCCACTTCTGCCATTTTGGTGCTTTTCGCACGATTTTTTAAAGTCATCTGGTGTCAATATTTTAGAAAAGTGCGGGGGATTTAGTTTAGTGTTTTTCGAAAAACATCTCGCGCTTTTTAGTGATTTTCTTTATGTTTGTGTGATTTTTAATGCTTTTAGTGTGTCAATATATTTAATACTAAAAAACACACACAATGAAATGTCAAATTATGAATAACTAGAGAAAACGAAGTTGCCATTAAGCTTACCTCTTGCAGAAACTATCGACCCTGCTCACAATACACCGGTTCCTGCGCTGCGTGTTACAAAATTGTATCAACAATAAAGTGTGGTGTATTAATTTTTGTGTGTGCAAATTTAGCAGGAAGCTAGTGCCTTTTGATAAAATTAGTTGGCAACACTAAATATAACAGAAAACATTTACAGAAAATGAGAAAGTATTGCTGGCTGTGATTTTGCATATCTAGAAAAACATTAATTCTAATTCTAACCGATCAATTATAATGTGATATCTGTAACATTTTTATTAAAAAGGTGTTAGTGGTTTTTCATAAATATTCAGCACGTCTAGATATGTTTTTACGAAACGATCTGGAAACACTGGCTCTTTTGAATTATCAGTGATCTGATTGACCTCACTGGTTGCCAGGCCGCACTTTGACCTGGAATGCAAATTTAGGAGAGGCCAAAAGATTAGAACAGTATTATACACGCTAGTATAGTAACAATAGGGCACATTCCTTCTCTGAATTGCGTATGCTTGAACGTGATCTGATTCCTTGATAACAGGCTATATATTGTCTTGTATATATCTCCAAAAAAATAATCCAAAACAGCAACATGACTCCGTATGATACATCTAAAACAACAAAATGACTCCGTATGATACACTCTTCTTCTTCTTCTCCTTCTCAGTTTGACATGTCTACACAGCAAGTCCTATTTTCTTAATAAATTCTGCTGTATTTGAAAGCTCCTCAGTGCTCCCATACATCTTTCTGTGAATATCCATCTCTTTGGGCCAGTGTTCTTCCCTTAACTGGTTTAGTGTGTTGCAGTCTTGCAGGATATGTTTAGCTGTCTGTGCTGCCTGCCCACAAGTGCACAGTGGTGATGGGACCAATCTTAGTCTATTTAAATGGCTGTTTAATCTGTTGTGTCCTGTTCTGAGGCGGAAGATAATAACCTGCTCTGCTCTGTTAATATAGTGGTAATTGTCTTTTGGGTGGTCGACTTTCCTGATGGCTTTGATGAGGGTCTTCTTTTCTTGGTCTTTTCGTTCCTGTGTTGCTCCATCATTTGCCAGTCTGTCTGCCTCTTAATTTCCTGGTATGCCACAGTGAGATGGTATCCACTGTAGTACTACCCTTCTGTGGATGCTCACTTCTAGCATGGCTTTCTTCAGGTCTGGTAGCTAATCGCTATCAAGGGCTTGTAGGACAGACATAGCATCAATAAGAAATACCACCTGCTGGCATTGACTTGTGATTTTAATTATTTCTGCAGCAATGTTTAAAGTCTGCACTTCTGCAGAGTAGTTGGAGCAGAATATTCCAGTTGGTGAACATGTGAATTCATTTTCTTTTTCTGGATATTTTATGTACACGCCAACACCTCCATTCTTCACTGCTCTGGTTGCTGATCCGTCGGTATATACTTGTATCCATGCTTCCCTGGAATACATATCTTCAATCATGTTACATGGTATTGTTTTCTTTTGGAGATTATTTAGTTCTATCATAGTGTGGTAGTTGTTTATGGTGGTTCTGATAGTGTGATTCGGGTATTGCTCCCACGGAACTAGAAAAAGTGTTGGTGATATCTCTCTTGTTAAGTCTGGTAATTCATCCTTATATTTTCTGTTTAGTTTTTTGGATCGGTGTATAAAACTGCTCCTCTTCAGTCTTCCACTGGCTAGGTCACTGTGTCTAGCTCTCATTGGATGTGCTGGCATGCTCTTGTACTTTTCTGCATGTACCATGGTCTTAGTGTCTCGCCTGTATGGTAAGGGGTGATGCCTGCAATTTTTTCCATTTCATTTACGGGAGAGGTCTTCATGGCACCTGTGATAAGGCGAAGTGCTTGATTTTGTACCTTGTTCAGGGCTTGTAGATGAGAGTTGGCTGCTGAAGTCCATGCTGTTGATCCATATTCTAGTACTGGTCTAATTGCACCAGTATATACCTTTTTTTAAATTGCCTCATTGCACCCCCCCCCCCCACCCCCAGTTTGTTCTTGTCAATTTCCTCAGGAAGGAAAGTTTCTTTCTTGCCTTTGCTTCTATTTTCTCAATGTGAGGCCTCCATGTCAGTCTCTTATCTAGCGTATTGCCCAAGTACACCGGCTCGTCTTCTGTTTGGATATGTACATTTCCGAGTTTTATCTCTCCTGCTTTGTCCTTATTTGAGAGTGTGAAGAGTGTTGTTGAAGACTTTTCAGCATTTATCTTTACCATCCATTTATCTGCTCATGCTGCTATGTTGTCTGCTGCCTTTTGCATTATTTTTGTTAGCGATCTTTAGATGTTCATCTACACACCACACGACCAAGTCATCAACGTACATTGCAGCTCCTACACATTGTGGCAATTCACAAATTATATCATTTATGAAGACAAGAAACACAGTTGCAGACAATACTGAGCCATGAGGAACTCCATGATTTAAGAGAACATTTTTGCTGTTGTATCCTTCCTTGGTGACTCTTGCTTTCCTATTGTGTAGGAATGAACGGATCCACTTGCTCATGTTGCTCCCTATTCCGTTTATTTGCAGCTTTATTATCAGTCCATCTTTCCAGACTTTGTCGAAAGCTTTTTGAATATCTATCCATAGTGTGAAAACTTTTTTCTTTACTTGAAATGCGTCTTCTATGATCTGGGACAGGAATGTTATTTGGTCTTCTTTGCTGTTACACTCTCTAAAACCAGCTTGTTCTGGCACCAATAGTTTCTCTGATTCTAGGTACCACTTTAATCTTCTGTTGACCATCCTTTCCATTGTTTTGCAGACACAACTCGTTAGACTTATTGGTCTATAACTGTCGGGTTTCTGTTTGTCCTTGCCTTTTTTAATAATAGGACACATACACGCTTCTCTCCACGACTGTGGTACATTGTCTGTTTCCCAATTATAGTTGTATATCTGTAATAATTTGTACATTGCTGCATATTCTAGGTTCCTAAGAATTTCATTGGTGACACCGTCCGGTCCTGATGATTTTCAATCCTTTAATTTCCATATAGATGCCTTTAATTCGTCTATTGTGAATAATTTGGACATTACGTCTGGGAAGTTTGTGTTGTTATCATTATTCATTTCTTGACGAATGCTTCTTTGTCTATATGTATTGATGGTAATTGTGATTTCTTTTCTGTAAGATTCCGCAAGCTTGTCTGCTGCTTGTTTGCCAGAGTGGAATTTACCTGAATCTTCCAGAGTAATTTTTTGTCGCTGGGTATTGCTATCATTTATTCACTTGGTTAGTTTCCACAGCTTTCTCCCTTCCTATTCAAAATTTAATTTTTGAGTTTTTTCCCTCCAACTTCTCTGTGTTTCTATCTTTTCTTTAGTGAACTTTGCTTTGTTTTTTTGTAGAGCGATGTGGTTCTGTTGTGATGTTTGCTTCTCTGCCATGTTACGTGCTTCAGTCAGTTCTTCCTGTAGTTTTTGAAGTGTATTGTCCAATATGGTAAATAATTCTTCCTTGCTCCTCTTGGTATTGTCTCCTTAGCTGCCTGAAGTATTCCTTTATTAAACTCCATGATAATAGTGTTGATGTCTCTGCCTGTTAATTTTATGTCTTTTGTAAGTAGGTTTGCTCTATGTTTATATATGTGCCAGTTTGTTTTCTTGTAGTTCCATCTTGGCTTAGTTGGTCTTGTAATTGTTGATTTGTTCACTTGGATGATAACTGGACGGTGATCACTGCCACCAAGTTGTTCGCCTATTGTTCGTTCCAGTATTCCAGCCAGTTTTGAGGTGTTGAATGCCAGGTCTGGGGTTGAGGTGTTATGCCATCTTCTTGAGTAGAAAATTGGTGGATCCTGTGGATTGTTCTGGAGGATTAGGTTATTATCATCTTGCCAACTTTCTATCTCTTCTCCCCTTCTGTCTAAATTATTATATCCCCAGCTGTGGGAGTGGCTGTTAAAGTCTCCTACTGCCAGAAAGTGTTTGTTCGGGATGTTAATACTAGTTATGTTTAGTGGTATGTCATTTGGGCAGTAGAAGTTTAGTATGTTCAGTTCAAGGTAGTTATCTTTTATGTGAATCATCTGGTATTCTGCGCCTTCCTCTTGTGTTTTCGTTTCTATGGCGTTGATGTTATTCTTGACCAGAGTTAGTATGCCGCCTTTCCTCCGATCTTTCCTGTCTACTCTAAAGGTACCCTCATATTTTGAATGTTATTTTTTCGCTGAGATGGGTTTCCTGTATGCAGCAAATACTAATTTATTTCTGGTGCAATGTGTTTTCTAGTTCGGTTTTTTATTTCTAACTCCCTCTGCATTCCAGTGCACTATATTCAGAGGGGTTTTCGTCCTGTCTGGTTGGCCAGTCGCTTTCCTGTTCTGCCTCCACGAGGTAGACTAGAGGGACCTCCAGTAGCTGGGGGTGGATTCTGTCGAGGTTCAGAATCCGGCACTGCTCCTGCCTGGGGGGACTTCACAGGGCGAGCACCATGACAATTTTTATAATTTTGTCGTGCAGACATGTCAACTATTCGGTTTGCATGATACTATGGCTGCTGGTGCGCCTCTCGGCCTGGCATCTCTGACTTCAGCACATGTGCTTGCTTGGGCAGGATTGTGACCCTGCTCGATGTTGGGTTGGCCCGACCAATCTTAGTTTCCAGCCTCTGTTGGCTGGACTAAGCCCCATCTCCACGTCAAGGAGTTGGCTTGATGTGGTATGATACATTCAAAACAACAACATGATTCCGTATGATACATTCAAGATTCCAGAAGAGTATAACAAGTGATCAAAAGCAGATTTTCTTCCCCAATGTAAGTACAATAAACAAGACAATAGAAGATTTAGCAAATAAAACAAGAGATATATTGATAAAAAATGCCCAAAAACATATTCTCAAAAGAATAATAAAAAAAATAAGTCTAAATTTCAAACATACTTATGACGTTAATGGAAAACAGAAGAAATCACAAGTCAATGAAAGACGCAGAAAGTAAGACAATATATAGAGCTAACAAGAGCAATTAAAAAACACGTTAGACAGTAAAAACAACAATATATAACAAACTCTTATAAAGAAAAAGAACTAAATGAAGAAAGGCAAAAGCAAAGACATGTCTTTGCTGCAAGAACTATAGAGAACAAAGTTTTCAAACCATTGTTACGTGTCATAGAAGATAACAAAGGTAATACTTTAACGGAGCAGAAGGATATTCTTCATTGATGGAAAGAGTTCATTCATTTTCCTTTTGCGCTGAAGTTAGCGCATAGGACAGATCTCTCCAATTCTGTCTGTTCAAAGCTATTCTGTGCAGTTCTTGAATAGTATGAATATTGATTGTTTTACTTTCTCTAATTATTGTTCTTCTGAGTGTTAGATGGAAAGAGTGCTGTCATGAAATGTACACTGAAACTACACGTATTGACACAGAAGACATCAACATAGTAACGAAGTTCAAGAACTTAGCGAACATAGGAGGTCAGGAACTCAATACACAATAAAAAAAATCATCACAACAATGAGATTTTTGCTCGATCTCCCCAGTATTAGAGTGCGACGTCCAGTAATGCAAGTGAAGTCATTTCTAAAAGTAACAAAATATAATCACCACCCATTACACTAATGTCTGGATGAGACAAAAAAAAACAATAAAGCGGGGTAGGTCATGGATGGCAGAAGCTGAAAACACACTGCGAAGAGTATGTGAAATAGAAGTAGGAAAGGGCAGTGAATGGAAGGAGGTAGACATTGAGAAAAAAATTCACGGACTAACGTAATAATTCAACTAGATAAATTGCATCGGAAATGGACTGGTATTATGACAGAAGTTACAGTAGGTCACTCGACCAGTAGCCCAGCTGCACTCGAAATATTCCACAAGACATAATTATATACACAGATGGTTCAGTCAGCAAACATACAAATAAATGCGGTTGAGGTTTTATTACCAATAGTAGTGTTTCCCAACGTGTGGCCCACGCCCCACAGGGGAGGGGGGCAATCTGATTGTTCAGGGGGGGGGGGCAATCTGATTGTTCAGGGGGGGGGGCAATTAGACTTTGAAATTAGGCTTCATTTAGGAATAATTCAATTTTGGAATATAAAAAATATGTGCATTGTACATAGGGGGGCATCAGAATTTTAGGAAGACTGAGGTGGGACATGGCAGAAAAAAGGTTGGGAAACACTGGCCTATAGAAACGGCTTGAAGTTGGTTGAAAGATCATCTGCATACTTTACTATCACATCAAGCATGAGGATGAAGATAGAGGGAGTTACAGCAGCACTGAGTTGATAACTGATACATCAACACACTCGGTAATACAGGCTAATACAAAGCATGCTGCGCAAGATAGAAAAGAACATGCTGAGAAAGGAATGTGTTGTGTTATTGAACAACTCAATTGTACAGAGCATTACGAGGATATACTGCACGGGTCACGATGGAGTTAGAGGAAACGAAAGGGCTGACTCAATGGCAAGCAATGCTGCGATTGACTGTATGGTACAGAGAAGAGATAAAATGGACCTAATTAAAGTAGTCATAAATTCATTGCAAAATGAAAACGTATACATACAAATAATGACAGAAATTGAAGTGATTAGGTGTGGGAAGAAAAGTGGGAAGATCTTTTTGGACAGAATGATAAAGAACCGAAGATGACGTAATCAACACCTGGCTGGGACTTCTGTGTCTGTCTATATACACTCGAATCGCTGCTGGAACGGAGAGCGGATGACATATGGGAATGTCCCCTGTGCTATGATGCTAGTTTCTAATCAAGAATCCTCGATGACAAAGTATGTTTTTTCAAGATACGGTGGAAGAAGACCAGGTGGAAAGAAGAAGAAACATGGTTGGATAATATCAAAGACCGGATAGGGTGTGAAGTTTCGAAACTCACCAGGATGTTAGATGATACGAGATGCGTGGAGATTTTTCTGCACCAAAATCCTCAATGTGACACCCCTACGACCTTGATAGGGTATGGGTTTTACTATATTATTATTATTCAAAACATATCTAAAAAATTAAACAATAACTAAACAAGAATGGTTTCACCAAGGCAGCCATGATCGAATCTAAGGCTGTAATTACGTTTTCTATGAAATATTGAGAAGGCCTCAGAACAATCCAGTTGCGGCAATCCATATGAAAAAGGCGCATAGATAAGAAAAGGTTTGGGGTGTTAAACCCATTCTTAGCACATCTGAATATGACAGTACTAAGAACTTAAAGAAAAGGTCGATTAAAATCCCTCCCACAATGATTTTTCACACAAAGGTCTTCGTAAATTAGGTAAAACACCAACTTTAAGGTAATCATATCGATGGCCCTGCATATGAAACATAGTTTGTTGTGTGGATTTAGATGCATAAGTGGATACCTATCTCATCTCAAAACGGGTTCCAAATTTAAAATAAAATAGGTTTACAATACACACACAAAATTATATGATCAAATAGTCATAAAGTTGGTAATGTATTAATGAAACACATCTGCTGTTACAGCTGTTGACTATTTTATACAGAGTACCATTCATATACGATTGTGCTTGTTCTATATAGTCATTTATGCTAAGCAAAGATGATGCAAACATATCCAGATTCCTCCTTAGTTTGCTCAATATGGGATGCTCGTGGGCTGTTTTCCGGAAAAGGAACTCCTCAGAAATTGAATACTCATTGGTAAACGGTGACTACCAGGTAAGTGATTAGAGCGTAATCTTCTCAACTGAAACATGCTCTGATCAAGTAGGAATATGGCAGGTATTTGTTATGAATTAGTACATGAAATTTGTTACAGCAACATAATTCAGATTCTGAAGTGTTATAGAGAGTATGCTGTTGGTTCCTTCAGTGGCGCATATGTAACAAAGTTATACATATAAATAAATATCCAACAACATTGACATAATCAATATATACATATACATAAATATCCAACCAAATTGGCACATACATAACAAAGTTATACATACACATTGTTGCAACAGAAATACACTGGTACATAAATATTCATCAACAATGGTATTAACACAATGCAATGACATTCACAACATAGGTCTCCAAAAACATTATTATATACATAACACATTCACATCAAACAAGACAGGCACATACATAACAGAATCACATTTAATCACACACACACACACACATATATATATCAACCACACTGAAACATGCAAACACAAAATCATACATGCACATAAATATCCAACCACACTAAAACATACATGCACATAAATATCCAACCACACTAAAACATACATGCACATAAATATCCAACCACACTAAAACATACATGCACATAAATATCTACCCACACTGAAACATATGTACAGAAAATCATCAATCAATCAATCAATAAACCCATAACCCTTCAGGGTCGTAGGGGTACCACATTGGATGCTTCAGCACACAGAGTCCTCAAGCGAATTCTATCCTCAGCGATGCGGATGAGTATGGAAATATCTTGCCCTGTCCATTCCTTGATGTTGTCTGTCCATGTCTTTATTTGTCCTCCTCTGCTTCTTCTACCCTTGACAGTCCCCTGCAGTATTGTTTTTGACAAGGAATCGTGCCTGCATACATGTCCGAACAATGCTAGTTTTTGTCGTTTCACTATTGAAAACAATGGCTCCTGGACACCTGCACACATCTCTACTTTATTTCTTATGTACACATTGGTCTTATGTTCCCTATAGGAAATTCGTAGAATTCTTCTGTAGCATTTATACTCGAAAGCCTGTAACCTTCTCTCCATGTCCACAGTGAGTGTCCAACTCTCACAACCATACAACACAACAGAAAGCACCAGCGACTTATACAGTTTGATTTTAACTCCAACACTGATGTTGCTTTATCAAATCACAGTTAGCCTTGACAAGGACGCTAATGCCATCTCCAGCCTTATTTTTAGTTCTGCTTTGCATTTACCATCGCTGCATATAATGGATCCGAGGTATTTGAAGGTATTCACCTCCTCAAGCTTATGTCCATCATGATATTAGTCTGGTTTTCTGTGTCTCTGCTGTTTACCAAGATTTTTCTCTTATCTGTATTGATTTCCATTCCGTACTTGCTGGTAACTTTTTCCAACTTTGATGTTAATTCTTGCAATGATTGTTCTGACCCAGCTATAAGATCAATATCATCAGCGAAACGCAAGTTGCAAATAGGGTGACCTCCGATCGATATAGACGTGTTGTAGTCATGTAATGTCTCTTGTATGATGTGCTCTAAGTATATGTTAAAAAGTACTGGGGACATTATGCATCCCTGTCGAACTCCCACAGTAAATCATACTTGCACATAAATATCCACCCACACTGAAACATATGTACAGAAAATCATACTTGCACATAAATATCCACCCACACTGAAACATATGTACAGTAAATCATACTTGCACATAAATATCCACCCACACTGAAACATATGTACAGTAAATCATACTTGCACATAAATATCCACCCACACTGAAACATATGTACAGAAAATCATACTTGCACATAAATATCCACCCACACTGAAACATATGTACAGTAAATCATACTTGCACATAAATATCCACCCACACTGAAACATATGTACAGTAAATCATACTTGCACATAAATATCCACCCACACTGAAACATATGTACAGAAAATCATACTTGCACATAAATATCCAACCACACTGAAACATATGTACAGAAAATCATACTTGCACATAAATATCCACCCACACTGAAACATATGTACAGTAAATCATACTTGCACATAAATATCCACCCACACTGAAACATATGTACAGTAAATCATACTTGCACATAAATATCCACCCACACTGAAACATATGTACAGAAAATCATACTTGCACATAAATATCCACCCACACTGAAACATATGTACAGTAAATCATACTTGCACATAAATATCCACCCACACTGAAACATATGTACAGTAAATCATACTTGCACATAAATATCCACCCACACTGAAACATATGTACAGAAAATCATACTTGCACATAAATATCCACCCACACTGAAACATATGTACAGAAAATCATACTTGCACATAAATATCCACCCACACTGAAACATATGTACAGAAAATCATACTTGCACATAAATATCCACCCACACTGAAACATATGTACAGAAAATCATACTTGCACATAAATATCCAACCACACTGAAACATATGTACAGAAAATCATACTTGCACATAAATATCCAACCACACTGAAACATATGTACAGAAAATCATACTTGCACATAAATATCCACCCACACTGAAACATATGTACAGAAAATCATACTTGCACATAAATATCCACCCACACTGAAACATATGTACAGAAAATCATACTTGCACATAAATATCCAACCACACTGAAACATATGTACAGAAAATCATACTTGCACATAAATATCCAACCACACTGAAACATATGTACAGAAAATCATACTTGCACATAAATATCCACCCACACTGAAACATATGTACAGAAAATCATACTTGCACATAAATATCCAACCACACTGAAACATATGTACAGAAAATCATACTTGCACATAAATATCCAACCACACTGAAACATATGTACAGAAAATCATACTTGCACATAAATATCCACCCACACTGAAACATATGTACAGAAAATCATACTTGCACATAAATATCCACCCACACTGAAACATATGTACAGAAAATCATACTTGCACATAAATATCCACCCACACTGAAACATATGTACAGAAAATCATACTTGCACATAAATATCCAACCACACTGAAACATATGTACAGTAAATCATACTTGCACATAAATATCCAACCACACTGGTAAATTATTAACTGGTACACACAGTAAAGATTTCTGACACATCATATATAAATAACTGTGTTTATTTGATATAGTTCTATTCAAATAACTAACCAGGTAAGCTATTGGCATAATTAATGTCAATTCACACACTCATGTCTCCCCAAACAATAAGGATCTCAGCACATACGTCATCTTCCATTTCTAACAACTAATAAATATGTCAACTATTTAAGACAGCTGAATAATTCCCAACCAGATACAGTAAATCAGGACTCTATATGTGTTTATTCTTAATCAGAATAGTGAACCACCCATACACCTCTTCTATATTCTTAATCAGAATATTGTATCAATCACAGATCTTTTTTCTATCCATGATCAGAACAACTATCAAATCATTATTCTGGTTTATTCTGAATCAGAACATTGAACTAATAATAAACCTCTTATCTATCATTGATTAGAATAATAAACCAATTGTATGCTTTGTTTATCAGAACATTGAACTCTTGTTTCTTATTTTTTTAATGATAAAATACGCAACAAATAATCATTTTCATGTCTACTCTTGACCACATAACTGAACTAATCATTATATACAGAGTATTGCTAATTTTTATTTAATAACTTGACTTTTTTTTAGATATTGACTGTTAGGGTTAAAAAGCACAATACTTTCAATCAGCATCCGTTTATGTTCAAATATTTTTCTCTTACAAAGAAATCTTAACATCAGTGCACAACATATAGTTAGTTTACACTGATAATTATTTAGGGATTGTGCCTTATTTGCAGACAATTTATCTCATATTTGATATAATAATTTTTTGCCACATTAGGAACTTTCCAGTACCCTATTGATGAGTTTAGATCTGCCAAGAAACATCTCAACATTCACAAACAAAGTCACGTGAACCAATCATTTATTTATTGTTTACTTTTGTTCAGAAAATTGACCCAATCATTACTTTCTTGTTTACTTTTGTTCACATTATTGGACAAATCATTAATGTTTTGTTTACTTTTGATTAGAATATTGAACCAATCGTTACTATACTATCAACTTTTGTGCAGAGTATTGAACAGATTATTACTCTATTGTTTACGTTTATTCAGAATATTTAACTAATCATTCCTTTTTTTTACCCAAAAAGAATCATGGAAAGGTGGCCACAGTATTTTAAAGAATTACTAAATCTTAAAGAAGGAGGGGACAACAACATAGAAAACAATGTAATGAAGAATTAGAACCAAGCATATTGAGATCAGAAATAAAAAATGCAATACAAATAGCTCCAACAAAGTCCCAGGACACGATAACATTTGAGTTGAATTAATCAAAGCAGCAGCAGATACAGGGATAAAATGGCTGCATAGGCTATTTAACATAACATGGAATACACAATAAACACCAAAAGACTGGAAAAACATTGTAATAATACCTATTTAGAAGAAAAAAGGCAGTAAAAGAGATTGTATAAAATACAGAAGTATCTTACTTCTAAGTCACACTGGAAAAACATTCAATAGAATAATAGAAATGAGATTATGAAGATTCATAGAACCCCAACTCAACAACACTCAAAAGGGATTTTGTAAGAACAAGAGCTGTACAGATGCAATTTTTACTCTCAGACAAATTGCAGAAAAAACAACGGAAAACAACAAAGAACTGTATTTCACGTTTGTTTTTGTCGACAACAAGTATTCGACAGAGTAGACGGACAACAACTATGAAAAATACTATCAAAATACAGTCCTACATCTAAACAACCTGTGCAGCAGTAGTTACACAGGAAGTCAATTTGCAGTTAGAATGAGTGCTGGTCTTTCTGGCAATTTCCACATACACCATGGAGTTCAACAAGGATATATCCAATTTCCCTAGTTATTCATTACATATATTGATTGTATAAGGAAAATTGCCAACACCAATGAAGAAGACAACATAAAAAAACCTCCTGAGTGAACTTCTTTTTGCAGATGATCAAGCAATAATATCAACATCAGAGGAACAACTGCAACAATATATAAATAGACTCCATACTACATGTTCATATAAAGAGACACAAATGTTTAGAAAGGAAAATAATGGAGGGAAGAGTACCTGGAAAGAGAATAAAGGGCAGACCAAGAAGATGATGGACTGACAACATTAAAGATAACATGAATACATCACTAGAATATGCAAGCAGCATCGCCCAAGTCAGAGAGAGGTTCAAAGAATTCATTGGGAAGACAACTTTCTGGAAGGAATATGTCACATGACACACTACATGTAGGGACTTTAACATGAAGATAAGCACACAAAAAAACTAAGGTAATGTCAACTGCAAAAACAGAAAGAAACACTACTAATTTTATTGATGATCAACAACTTACACACGTGAAAGAATTGAATTATCTTGGAAGCATCATCTGGAAAAAATTCAAAAGAAATTCAACACATATGCAATATAGCATACCAGATCTTAGGACAGATGTATTCATGTGAACATAAATACTAAAACTGCACTATATAAAATGATCATCATACCATCACTGTGACATCAATGTCAAATGTGGACACTACCAACAAAAGACAACAGAAAACTTGTTACAACAGAAATGACCTGTCTACGTAGTAACAATAGGAGTAACAATAAGAGACAGAATCAGAATTGAAAACATAAGACGACTAACAAACACAATACCAACCTGGATTACATAAAAAAACAGCAGATTAAGTGATTTTTTAACACAGACTACCATCAGATAGTGCCCTTCAAAAAGCATTACTATACAGACACAATGGATACAAAGCCAGGGGCAGACCATGCAAAAGATGGATTACAGAAATAAAAGAATCAATGAAAACAAATACATCTGAGGAACACAAAAAGGCCATCTCCAGAACTCTTCTACCCCTGACACTGCAAGGCATAAAGGGGTATAAAGCAAAGAGAAAGAAAGAAGAAAATATAATAATAATAGTAATTAAGTAAATATGTGCTAGAAATACCAACCACTACTAACAAAAAGATAATACAAATAATTTGAATAATAATTTGAATAAGGATAAAAATGATTGATATTTCGATTAAAGATCTTCGTCTCAACAAACGTCTAATAATAAGAAAACAACAAATACAGAAAAAATATTAATTTAAAAACACTTAAAAAAATATCACATACAAAAGAATTGTAATTATATATTCTATTGTTTACATTTATTCAAAATATTGAACCAATCTGAAGAGCATAATGATTAAACTGAAGAGCATAATGATTATATAATTTTTTAGCTTTTTTAAATATTTCACCAAGAAAAGTATGTTTGCAGCAATACATAACACTTAAACTTAGTATAAATGAATGTTTTCATTGAACCTTTATTCAACTAACTTAAGAATGTATATTCCCTGCTTGTCAAGTTTAATTCAATGTCTAATTATCATTCTTCTCCCACTGGAGCACAAGAGGCTCAGTAATCATTCTTAAAATCCTTCTGCTTATTATATTTCTATGGTTTTCACTGTACTTATTTTCCTCTATCTCATTTTACTTTTTAGCATCAGATTAGGGAAAGAATTTTCTCGACAATGTTGTAGCATTGTTGTTACTTCGATGCTGGGAGAATTGTGAAGGCATAATATGCAGGATGTAACACAGTCACAGGAAATACTAGGCCGCAGAATGAAGAATCAAGGCTTGCCTCTCATGTGAACAGAGGAGAATGCATCTCTGTGAACCCCACCTGAATCACTAAAAGCAAAGACTTTTCATGGAGACTTCACAAGGGATATTGACCACACAACCAGTTTCAGAAAGAGGAAGGCATTTTCATGTCATTCTTTGGGATGGAGATGTCTGCAGCAAAGAACCAGGCTGTAGTGTGTACCATGTGTAGTGTTGTGCTTGCTGCCTCTGGTATCTCTTAAAGGCAACATTGTGGAGGTCTACCTCTTGGTCTTGGATACTTATATCTGTAACTGTTCTTTGTGGTGATCTGCTTGAAGTTTGTCTCATTATAAGACTGAACATCAGACTCTGCTTCTTGATAAAAGTCAGGTTGATACCCGGTATACTGAATTTAAGACAAACATCGCAGACATATGTATAAGATTAGTGAGAGTATGATTCCTTTTCTCTGTCCAGATTGAAAACTTTGGATTTCAAATGCGGTGTCATGAGAAATGAACATCAGTGTGGCAGTAGCAAAATTGTTATTAACTAATACCAGTATATAACTAAACTTGTGAGCCATTGTGAAAATGCAGAAGTGCTTGAGGGGAGAAGGGAAAACCTAGACATATCCAATATATAATGATTGTGATCTGATAACTAACTAGCAAAGAAAATCATTCCGCCAAAAATATTGTTAGCAGTTTTTTCATAACATAGACTGAATCAACATTTTGACCAAAAAGCCTTTATTATGGACATTTATACAACCAGCAGTTAGGGTTACATCCTTTCTGTTGATATTTGTGTAATCATTAATTCATTTTTGTGTGTTAAAAACTAAATATTTATGTCCTCAAGTTAAATCCTGATCTTAAATTGTATAGTATATCATAGTTTGTAAACACAGAGTATATGATTCTTGTGACCATTATTTTACAAATACACTATGCATACACTAAACTAAAAGTGTCACAAATTATGATATAAAATATAGTGATTAGTGTACTGTACAATAGATATTACCTAACAGTAAATTGTACAATGAGTTGCAGGTGAACATCTTCTTTCAGTGAACTTTCTAACTACTGTAATAGTATTAATAATAAAAATGTGCATTCTATCTATGGGTAAGACATCTAAACATAAAGTAGCAAGTGCACTGTAGTCAGAGCGATGCTAGATTTGTGTGCAGATGTCTGGTACCTGCGCTTACCCTCATAAACCTCAACACAGAGAAAGAAAAATAAGGACGGCACATTGTGTATAGAGCATTACTATTCAACTATTATGAATGTTGCTTGCACCACTGCTATATCTAATATAATGTACATGATAGTTTCTAAACATGAGTAAGTTTTGACCAAGTTGTTTTTTTGAAACCACCTCACTAACCACTCGATTCCTCAACCGACTAACTAATAGTAGGTACTGCAATATCTTCTTGTACCCTAAAAAATATTTGTTATTATTACTCTTCTCTGAAATGTATAGTTTTCAATCACTTTCAATCACTATGTGTAGCTGATTGTGTTATGAAAAGTTCTAGGATGCGATAATGTTATGAATGTTCTAATTCTTCTACTATTCTGTATAATGATTGTTCGCTGAAAGTTCTAGATCTGCTACTACTCTATGTATTGAATGTTCTATGAAAGTCATAGCTGTTACTATTCTATGTAATGAAAGTTCTAGTTCTGCTATTACTATATGTTATGAATGTTCACTGAAAAATCTAATCTATAATTTTATTAGGGACTGTCAATAAAATATTTAATAACTTAAGTGACATTTTGTAAACCCCCCCCCCCCTTTCCCAATACAAATAAAAATATGCACAAAAAACATTAATTTTACCGGTATTTATAATAAATGTTTCAAATTCAAACAATTTAATTGGTATATTAAGTTTTGGTTAACAGTCATGTTACTGTCAACTGTCGTAAAGCCCCCACCCCCTCTCCATTTTGTCAGCAACTGTCAAACTTGTTTATACCATCTTGTTTCTAACTTGTTTCCCCCAATTGTTGATGCCATTTATGGACAGTCTCTAATTTTCTAATAGCAATATTACCACATTTATATATTCAGCTATTATATTTCATTAATATTTTCTGAATACAACTGTTCTGTTGCCAGTGTCATTCATACTCTAGTCCTGCTGTTGTTCAAATAATATTCACTGTCTGCTCTGAGCTATGAGAACATCATAGCCGTAAAAGTGTTCCTTTCCATCAAGATCTCTACTGGAGCAATTTATCTGCCAAAGACATTATCACAAGAACAATATTATAGAGACAATTGGCAACAGTTTCATCAGCATTTGTTCAGTCTCTGACGATGTTTAGAAGCCATTCACAAACGATTATGATAAGCGTTTTCTCTCATTTTATTAGAATTCCAAGTTTTGGTTACACATCAGATATATACACATTCTCATCAGAAATGCTGTAGTTTCTGGAGAATAATTGTTTGATGGTGGCATATTCTGTGTCCTCTGGACACATCAACTGCTTCAAGAAGTGCAGAAGTGACTGATCTAAAATATGAAACAGATTAAGATCTGTCATCACCACCATCTTTATTAGATAAGAAACTGTCAGGAACTAGTGTACTATGAACAGAAGCTTCATTTGTCTCTAATGTTGTAGTTTTTTTTGGACATACTATGACTTTTGTGTCAGGAATGCTCCTAATGTAAGGAATCCAAGACCAGCTACAGCAAATCCACATATTCTTTTAAAGGATGGCCACTGGTTATCCTTCTCAGACTCTGGTTCAACAGCTTGAAATTCCAGAAATCCTTGCTGTAGATGAGAAAAAAATGAACATTTTTAGCTGCAAGCATAATTTTAGAATTAGAGCAATAATTTATCATATTAAGATACAGATACTATAGGTTAAGATACAAACAAGTCAAGATACAGATTAGATAAGATGATGATGTTCCTCCTTCACAAGCATAGATGAGCATGGAATTAATAATAGTCAAGTTTGGTTTGATTGTTTGTGAGCCCTAAGATGGATATTGGTTTAATCTGGGCTCTCAAGATATAGATGGGATCAGATAAACACATATTAAGATACAGAAAGGTTAAGATGTAATAAAATATACATTGGTTAAGATAGAGTAAGATATAGATGGGTTAAGAGTGTCTATTGTCTGTCCCCAGGTGAATGATGTTTAATCCTATTTAAACTTGCCGTTAAGTGTAGGGGTGGGAACTTAAGTTGCCGTTCCAAGGCCAGATGTGTCGCCGTGGTTGCATTTAGTCCATGTTTGTTCAAGGCTATCTTGATATTTTCCATCCACCATTTTCTTGGTCTACCTTCGACTTTACGCCCGGATATTCTTTTGTTATATGCTCTTGTTGATATTTGGTTTGGGTTCATTCTCATAAGGTGACCGAACCATTTTACTTGCTGTCTTACAATATTCAGCTTAACAAATTGTTACAAACCCGCAAATTTTAGCTACTTTTTGACGGCCACTTTTCGGGTTTTGCCAGAACTATGTGGCAACACTGATCCGGTGTAATATAAGAAGTGGTAAAATGTATTTTCTAGAGACACAATAATTAGTATGCTAACAAAGATCAAAGGATTACTTTCGTTCATTAAAAACTGGACATGATACACTAATATAAAGTATAAATTTGTTGGATCTAACCAAAACTAACATCGCATGCACAAAATGGAATTAATATGTTAGACGGTTACCGGTACTCATATAATTTCATTTGTTTGAGGGTATAGTTAGTGAAAAGTGATATAATAGTTACCTTCCTGTGATCCCCTGGACAAATCTACCACCTCCCAGACCCTTTCAAATCTTTTGTCTTCCATGGGGAGGGGATCATAAAGTCCACGTTGAGAGCCACCCGCCTAGACTGAGGATTGTCTAAACTTTCCCCTCCCCACCCCCCACCAGTGTTCATGTGAAAAGTGGGAATAACTGAACATATACTGCAGGGGCCATGACTTTAATCAATTGAGGATTGGCACATGACTACAGAGATTCGTTTAAAGGTGTGCGTATGCATTATATTTCTATTACAACTATATATATATATATATATATATATATATATATATATATATATATATATATATATATATATATATATATATATATATATATATATATATATATATATATATATATATATATTAACAACCAGCGGGACTTGTGTTAGAGATTTATAAAATAAAAATGTTGCTTCAAAAGAACATTTTAAAAGTGTGCTACAAATTAGAATAACAGTGGGAGTCTCTTGTAACCTATCAATACTGTTGACTTATTATAGAGCGTGTGACTAGTGTTAAACTCAGGATATATGAAAAATAATTGCGTCCAAATTTGGGTGTTTTGAATGATGTCTGAGCATGAAACAAAACGTGCTGATCCAAACAAAAAGACGACTTTTCTGTGTACTTCCTATATGTTTGCTTTCGTTGACTCTTTTATTTCTGTAATCCATCGTTTGCAAGGTCTGCTCTGGTTGTATATACATCGTGTCTGTATAGTAATGCTTTTTTATGGGCACTGTCTGATGGAAATATGCGAAAACCACTTAATCTGTTGTCTTCTGATGTAATTGGTATTGTGTTTGTTAGTCATCTGATGTTTTCGTTTCTGATTCTGTCTCTTATTGTTACCCAGAGGATTCGACTTATACAAGATAATTTATCAAATATTTTAAATCAAAGCTAAGTAGAAAGAGAGCTAAAAATCCAAAACAATCAATGGTATAAATGGAAAATCCTTAGTAAACAGCATAAATAGGAAAGCAAGATGGAAATAATACTTTAAGGAACTATACAACCCAACCATCACAACAGAATATATACTCACCAACAATCTAAAACAAAAAACAAACAAAGAAACCACAGAACCATATATACTAAATCAAGAAATAGAAACCTGTAAACATAGCCCACGTAACAAATCACCAGGAGAGGATGGTATACCCAGCGAAGCAATAAAAGCATGTAAATACATAGGAGTTCAGTGTCTAGCTAGAGTATTCAAAACACCCTGGAAAGAAATAAATATACCTAACAACTGGCAAAAATCAGTAATTTTACCTCTATGGAAACACAAAGGCAGGAAAAGAGAATGTGGATCATATAGAAGCATCTCCTCATAGTCATACAGATAAAAAATCTACACAAAAATAACAATACGATACATTGCCGAACTACATCTGTTCCCCCTCAATTTGGCTTCAGAAGGCTAGCTGTACAGACGCACTTTTCACACTGAGACAACATAAAAGCATTATATCAAAATGTCAAAGCTCAGTAAGAACAACAGATGAAATCACTAAACCATTCGAAACAGGATCTTGAGTAAGACTGATTGTGTTCTTTAAATTCTATATTTTAACATATACATGGACAGAACAATAAAATAAGCTCACATCAACAAAGAGAAAAACATCGCAAATAAACCTGATGAGAAATTTATTAATGAAATTAAAGAATTACTATTCATCGACGAACAATGTCTAATATACGAAAATGTGGAATATTTGCAAAACCACATTAATCCATTGCTAACAGCAAGCAAGAAGTACACAATTCATATTAATGTACAAAAAATAGAGGAGTTATGACAGTTATCAAGTCTGTAACACCAATGGATATAACAAAAGATAACACTAAAGTGAAACAAGCCAAGCCAAGACAATGGAAAACTAGACAGAGAAATAGATACACAGTTCTAGAAAGCAAAAACAGTGTATTTTATTTTAATATTTTAATTAATTAATACATAGTGATATTCAATATGTAAAGTTGTAAACAGCATTAAAATAAATAGTTTCTTGAAAGATTTTAAAAAAAAATATTATTAATGGTAGCCTTGCCCTTGCATGGTCGTGGCCAGTTGCTCAATATCGACAACATACTTTGTCACTTTGCGTTTGACACAATTTTATGAATGTTCAGGCGTTAGGAGACTACGCTGTGGATTTAGCACTGCTTTCACGTGATTTATAATCAACTTTATACAGGAAACGTGAAGAGTCTGCGTGCCATTTGAAATTGCTTGGCGTGCCATGTGTGGCACGCATGCCATAGGTTGCCGACACCTGGCGTACATTAATACTTCATCACCAAAAGATCACGTTGGAAATCAAAAGACAGATAATATCTAAAATAGTTATACCAACACTCCGCTATCAATATATTTAAGTTTCGCAGCAGACTGATATCATTACATGTGCAATGTAGTATCTACGAAAGACTGCAATGGCTACTGAACTAGATAAAATAATAAATGAAGAAATTAGGAAAAGGGTATTTACTAAGTCCCACCATTCTTTTCTTAGCCTAATTTGACAGTTTGTGAGTATTACCGAGTGTGTTGATGTATCATTTACAAAACCAATTAAATGCTAGAAAATAAAGATATATATTTTTTATTACTTTGAGTCATTGTTACCTCTAATATTTTATAGTAGTGTGTCTTGATATAACCTAATTGGACTTTGTCCGCTGGTTGAAAGATTGCGCCTCTCCAAAAGAGAAATAAACTCATTAACTACCAATTAAGTGCTGCTGTAACTATCTCCATCGTTATGCTCGATGTGATAGTGGAGTATGCAGAAGATTTTTCTACTTCACGCCATTTCTGTAGGCAACAAAACCCCAACCGCTTTTATTTGTACTTCTGTTAACTGAGCCATCTGTGTATATAATGATTTCGAGTGTAGCTGGGCGGATTCACGCGCTGTAACCTGGGCCCTGACAACCGTCCATTTTCGACACGCTTTATCTAGTTGTATTTCTTTATTCACTTCAGTCAGTGATTTCTTCTCAATGTCTACCTCTACCCACCCACTTCCTATTTCTTCTAATTCAGATACTCTTCGTAGAGTGTCTTCAGCCTCTGTCATCCATGATCTGCCACTCTTGATTCGTTTTCCCTTTGACTCATATAGATGTTGGTGTAATGGGTGGTGATTGTATTCTTTTACTTTAAGGTACGACCTAACCTGTGCTACCTGATGTCGTACTCTAATACTGGGGAGATCAAGCAGAAATCTCATTGCTGAGATTGGTGTATCTCTAGTACACCCTAGTACCGCTCTCATAGCCTCCTTTTGGACTTTTTTCAATCCATCGACTTGTGTCTGTGACAGTGTTAGTAGGCCGACACCATAATCTATGACAGATAGCACCATCTATGTCAGGAAAAGAGTATCTCCTGTATAGTATCATGTCCAAAGACAGCAAGTAAAATGGTTGGATCATCTTTTGAGAAAGCATCCAAACCAAACACACCAATAAGAGCATATAACAAATGAATATCCGGTTATAGAACCAACGATATACCAAGAAAACGGTGGATAGAAAACAGAAACAATAGTTGTTTGCAACAAGATGGCACATATGCTAACAATAATATTGACAAACTACAAGACAATGGTATGGTTATTCCATCTGCGGTCATACTTAAGGCTTTCATTTGAAGCATCCTCGTACAATAAACGAAAAAAAGGATATTCTACTGGTTCAATTTTTCTTGAATGTCACAATAGTATTCATTCTCTTCATAGTTATATCCGCATGATGTCATATTTGTTGACATTTTACTACAATTTTTTTTATCTTTTTGTGTGCACTCATTTAAATTCAGAACAACAGCTCCACCTAGTCTCTATTAAGCCTGCTCTCTGTTTACCCAAACCACTCAACCTCGTGGATAAGTGTCTCAACAAGATCTTTCACCAGTGACTGACATGATATAAAAAATAAGTGAAGTGAGGTATTTACTTGCAATAACATCACCCTCAAAATGGAGACAATAGTTCGCAAGAGCACTTTCAATTGATAAGGGAACCGGCAATATTACGGCATGTCCCAATTCACTTTTCGACAAACAATTATAAAAATACCGTAACCACCGTAAATATAAGAAGTGTTTGATAATAAGAGAAAACAGCCTTCCAAAATGACGACGATATGACTGTTCCAGTGATTTTCATTAGCTGACGATACAACAATCACCAATGAAAATCACGAAGTCACGCGAGATATTTGGAAAGTTATTTTCCAATTAGACAACAGTCTTATATTGTCCATGGTCTATATAGGGATTATTCATGATTAGTCAATTTTTAGCAAGTTCGTCTCCACTGTAGTCCTGCGCACTGGTCCATGGAACATCTAGAAATACCATAAAGAATTAATTACGGTCGTCACAGTAAGCGACGAGTGTCACTAATCATTGTCGAGATTTCCCATACATTATTTACCAAATCCTTTACAGAATAGTCCTGCGTGCTGATCTAACACATCTTCACTCGTCTTGGTTGATAAGACTGATCATTTGCCCACTTTCTATATTTTGTGTCGCCTGGCAATGAATAACACGGAAAATACATAATTTAAGATAATAGACGCATCGTGAGATTTGCGATCAAATTATGATGGAGAAGTACTTGTTTTCTAGATATACTAAAGAGAATTGGTTCACGATAGGAACTCTTTAATTAAATACAGTCAGGTTTATTGAAAATTCAGGGCGTAGCCATCAACCCAGCATTGTTTGCCTGTAGTGATTTTCTAGACATTGTAAATGCGTTCAGTAGTTTACCATTGATTTCTGAACGGTCCAGATGCTCAAATGCATGTGGCAGGGATCGAATACGGTACCTTGGCCGTCACAGACGTGCTCTGTACGACTTCGCCACAGAGCCGGGCATGTTTATTGATAACTGACTCTTATTATGACTCAGTGGTTAGTCCTGCTAGTATTTATAGAAGTTCGAGCCAAACAGCGTCATTTATCTTATGTCAAGAACAGAACGCGAAATGGAACAACACAGACACCCACTGTCCTACAGAAAAGCAAAAACACCCATACACATCAAAGTGGAAGGGGAAGACAAACATGATACTATACATCACCTCCAAAGATATCAATAGACAATATTTTGCCTTAGAACAGGTCACCGCAGACTGTTGGGTCCTCTTTACTGATTGAGAATCTCATACACAGCTGAATGTCTATGTGGATCCGGAAACCCAGATTCCTGAAAATATACTTATGATTGCCCAACATACAAAGAGCAGAGACAGTACATCTGACCAGAGGATATAGATTTCAGTCAAAAGCTATGGGGCAGCCGTTCTGGCCTGGAGAAGACAGTGGACTTCGTCCAGGCGACAGGCCTGACTATATAACATGACGGCAGATACTGACCGCAGATACTGAACGCAGAAGAAGATCATCATTAAATAGCGCGTGTTCAGCAAATCCTTTTGGTCCATATCAAAACAACGAAGTGCGATCTCAGCTCAGGAAAATGTGTAAGAACGATACGGTTCATAGAATTAGGTAGCAATGAATTCATTTTAAGCTTGCAAGTCTGAAATTTGTTCGTAATTGTTATTCGTAGGGCTCGTCATACGAACTGAGAACGATTTCGCAGAGCAACATACTTCTGTGCGTTTCGTAGTTTCCGAATCTAATAAATAAACCAGTAAAAATGTTGTTTCGTCCACCGTTGTGCTATAAATAGCGCATTTTTTTTACATTAACGTCACCATAATTAGAGAATTAATAATAAACACTGATTCTAACCATTCTCCCCACTCCCAAAAAACCCAGTATCAACATCTATAATTTTACGCAATTTATCTAACACTCGGGGTGCAAAGGGAACGCATTGCTCTAGGCGGACCCAGGGTTAGCAGATAACCAAGATCCCAAATGTACCTCCACGCGGTGCACCCTGAAAACAGAAATACAGCAGCTCGAGCTGATTCTGGCCAAATCATTTGGGGATGTGTCCGAGAATGTGGAGGTAGCAGATGGAAAGAGATTTGACTGCACAAGAGACAGACAATATCTCTGACACCACCAGCATCACCACATATAGCGACACTGTCGACATACAGTGAAGCTAGTCAGTCCGGTCCGAACATTGGAGGGGCGGCCAATGTAAAATGCACGTAAAGGTAGATGCATGGCGAGAGACAAATAGATTTCATACCGAGCAAAATGAGACAATGAAAGGGCAGAACAGCGCTAGAGGGCAGCGCGAACTGCAAATAGAAAATGAAAAGTTCCTAGGAAATGGGAACTACAAGCTCCGTCAGCTCGAGACGAGCTTCTAGTTACCTGTGTTCCTTACAGGCAGAGACCCAGACCCATTCATTGGCGTTTGGTAAAGCAAGAAGACCTAATCCAACTCTAATGTCGAGCCTTCCTAAACCGGAAATATGCTCGCGAAGAGAAAGGGTTCTGTACCCGATGGGCTTAGGCAAGAAAGGGACAACGATGGCTGTCCTGGCCCAAATCTACTGTCAAAGTTTCCTATACCGGAAGTACACTTGCAGAGAGAAAGGGTTCCGTACCCGATGGGCTCAGGCACAAAAGGGACAACGATTTAGCCCTGGCCCAAATCTACTGTCAAGGTTTCCTATACCGGAAGTACACATGAAGAGAGAAATGGTTCAGCACCTGATGAGCTCAGGCGCTATTGGGACAAAGACGCTCAGCTCGAGAACGCCTTGCTCTCAAACGCGTGGTGTGAGACTCGAACTTGGACAATGGGTACACGATGTCGGTGAATGACACCTCGGCTAAGAGGGCGAAAGAGCCAGGGTCCAACTCCTCTGTTGAGTTCTTCCCCTTAAGGAACCAGGCTCACGGATGAGAAACGGTTCAGTACCCAATGGGCACAGGCACAACACGTCCAATTACACGAGGCAAGTTCATAGACAGTGGAACACCTCGTGCGAGTCAGACGAGATCAAAAATCGTCTGGGCGAAGAGTCGCCACTACGCGTGCCTGGAGACAGATATAGAGGCTGTCACAGGCTAAGGGTAGCCCTCCCGAATTGTCAAGGCATGCCGAAATCGGATGTGCTAGGCCTACAAGGCGCATAACGGTGGCACAACGTAATCACGCTCCCGGCGGAAATCGCACGGATATCCGTGATGGTTACAATGGAGCGAACGCAAAACAAACAAACAAACATCTAACACTCATCATCATCAAGTGTCGTCTCCGTAACGAAGGTTGGCTGCAACGTCCCCTGTCTCGTGTCGTGGTGGTGCGCTCTGCTAGACTGTAACCTGTCCATTGTGTGATGTTACTCTCCCACTTGTATCTCTGCCTACCTCTTGCTCGCTTCCCTTTGACTTTACCCTCAAGTAAGGTCTTCAATAAGGTATCATGTCTTTTAATGTGTCTAAAGTATTTTATTTACCTGATCGTTATTTCTCCTAGTAGTTCTTTCTTCATATTAAGTGTAATAGCACCTCTTTATGTGTTTTCTTTTCTTTCCATAATGTTCTCCCTATTCTCCTATATACCCACATCTCAAAGGCATCAATTCTGTCTTCTAATTGTTTATTTAGTGTCCATGTTTCTGAGCCATACATTAATAATGAATAGATGTAGCATTTTATAATTCTCATTTTTAACTTGTTTGTAATTTGTTTAGATATTAATATTTTCCTCATCTTATAGAAGGTACTTTTAGCCATTCCTATTCTCCTTTTAACTTCTGTTTCACATCTGCCATCATTTGTGACTATGTGTCCAAGATATTGGTAATGTTTTACTTGTTGTAGCTATGCCTATTTCTTGAAGACATTTGATTAATTTTTCATGTTGTACTCTGTCAAAGGCCGTGCTGTAGTGTTATACATTAGTTACTATAATAATATAGTTACTTTTTTATCAAGTAAGTTCACTCTATAACAGCCGGTGTCATCGCATATATCGGGTATATAGTCACTCTAGAATACTCTAGGTTGTCACAAGTACGGAGTCCACTGTATGCAGGTCGAGGCGGTTTCCCTACAGCCTTTGCCTCAGTTATATAGTCTGGATAGATTCACTTTTTGTTTTATGCTGGGCAATGTTGAAGTATGTGTACATGCAGGACCGTGATATGATGCAGATAGGTGGTCACATCAGGCGACACCAATCAAAATACATTTAAGAGGCGGCATGTTGAAGAAAAACCGTTTAATTTGGGGCGGCACTTTGAAGAGTTGCATCATATTGAGAACATCTACCGCACGGTCCTGTGCACATGACTTGTATTAAAGATCCGTGTAGATATTTGTTTGTGTATTACATCAATTATTCCTCCAGAATACTGCAGTGGACTGTTTTAATGCGAAATAAGTGTGATCTGCTGATGACTTTGTATATAATGTATTTCGTGACTTTACGCTGGGTTAACGTCCTGTTCTCCCAAAATAATAATGACGTATAAAGTGTACGTTCATATGTATGTTCTCTTCACATAAAGTGTTTATTCATTGTAAATTACTGACGTGACAATTGTGTGTCCTACATGTTACAAATCCCATGAGAATGACTATATGTATATTCCTCATTAAAAATAACTTCCTTAAGTGGCTTAATATTTAATTGGTCCAAGTGAGTCAGTTAATTTGAAAAGTAACAGCGCTAACTAGTACAATCACAACCACACATTAATACATCCTCGCGTTGAGATTTGTTTATCCTGTCCAGCATGAGCGCTAGCGTGACAATTAGTTGTTCGTGCTTATATAGTTCGTGAATACTTTACCTATATTATACTTGTGTGTACATCATAAACAGTTGATAAAACTTGTGTGTACAGCATAAACAGTTGATAAAACTTGTGTGTACAACATAAACAGTTGCTAAAACTATCCGTAATTTATACTGCACTCTTTTAGTAAACATACTAATTGAAACTTCAAACAGACGTGACAGTTTACATAAATATATTGACCTAGATGTGCATCACTTCATAGTAAATAAAAAATTAAAATCTTATTCCCACCCCTTCGTTCTTCTTCTTCCATCTTCAGTGATTTGTCCCAGACTTCAATATTTATTGTATGTACGTAACTTGCCAATACCTTCGATCTTCGTGCAGTAGTCGTCTGGCCTATTGATGAAGTGGGCAGACTTGAATAAATGCTTCAGGGTCAACAAAATGTGTTCCACATGCATAATCTACGGTATGTTGCAAGCTCAGACGAAATAAGCGTACTCGGAAACAGTAGTAAAATGTGTATAGTTTAAAAGACTAGAAACAAACAATTTAATAATGCCTAAACTGTCAGGTTTCTGCAAGCGCAGATCGATTGAAAAGCAAGTTAAGGTCAACCATTTTTAAATTGAGAACAAGATAGATTTTCTCAGCATAATCCAACTCTTCGAAAAGCTGCCCCAAATTAAAAGGCTTTTCTTCGACATGCCACCCCTTTAATGTACAACAGACTGAAACAACACATAGTTTGGAAGATCTGCAATTGAGAACAAGACACACCAGACTCAAACAACACATAATTTGGAAGGTCTGCAATTGAGAACAAGACACAACAGACTGAAACTACACATAGCTCGGAAGGTCTGCAATCGAGAACAAGACACAACAGACTCAAACAACATATAGTTTGGAAGGTCTGCAATCGAGAACAAGACACAACAGACTGCAGCAACACATAATTTGGAAGGTCTGCAATTGAGAACAAGACACAACCGACTGAAACAACACATAGTTTGGAGGGTATGCAATTAAGAACAAGATAAAACATACTCAAACAACACAGTTTGGAAGGTCTACAATTGAGAATACGACATAACAGACTGAAACAACACATAGTTTGGAAGGTCTACAATTGAGTACAAGACACAACAGATTCAACACATAGTTTGCAAGGTTTGGAATTGATAACAAGACACAACAGAATAAAACAACACATAATTTGGAAGGTTTGGAATTGAAAACAAGACACAACAGACTCAAACAACACATAGTTTGCAAGGTTTTGTATTGAGAACAAGACATAATTTATTCAAACAATACATAGTTTGGAAGGTTTGGAATTGGCGATAACGATACGTGCGATCCTGTAGACAATCTGAAAAGTTAAAAACCCACGACATTTTACAGAACTTTTCACTGTACACAATACATGAATAAAACTGAGGTTATCTTAAAAAAACCTCTGACAGGCAAGACTTATGGATCTAATTCGCTGAATAGATCTATATCTGATTATGACTGCTACAGGAGGACTAAGAATAATTTCAAAGTGTTGAAATAGGATTTCTATTCACGAAGAGGTTTAATATCTGGCCATTTTGGAGTCATGTTGGCTGATAATTCTTCGCGGATGATGCTGCACTTGTGGCACAGAGTGAGCTCATTTTTCATTCCCAACTGTACAGCATGTATATGTCACGTGACTTATTCTCTATAACAATAAGAACCAACAAAGATAGGTTTATGTCAATATCTCTAGCGCCAATGCATGTGAAACGGTAACAATGCATGTGAAACGGTAACAATCGAATACACGTTGACAATGTTTGTGAACTAGGATCCTCAAATTACAATCACAATTTCTGTTGATGATTAAATGTATAGGAAAATGTGGCAAAAAATTCTCGTAGACTATCCCAAGACGACTGGGGAAACCAAAAGCTAGAAAATGAAAACAAAAGTACAAATCTGTCAAGCTTGTATATAAAGAACACTATAGTATGGCTCAGAAACATGGACTGCCTATACAAAACATGAGAGGAGAAATAACAACGTCATGTCTCCGCAAAATCATGAACATTAAATATACTGAGGTACTACACATCGTGTTCAGTTACCATGTATATATATATATATATATATCAGAACTACAGATTTGTTCTTTAATATATATGTGTATATATATATATATATATATATATTAAGGAACAAATCTGTAGTTCTGCACTTTGGTGTTAGTTAATAGGCTCTTCTAAAACAGCATGCAGACGGACCATATTTGGCACTGTTATAGTTTGGTAAAATCTACGCAGAACATCCTAAAAGTGGTAAGATTGAGTAAGGTCGCGCAAAGTTCAACATTGATGTGATTTGGTGACCTTTTATCTCTAACCTATAACGCGATGGTATAACGAATGTAAATATCTGTTGATTAACAGCTAGTCCTAATGAATGGGTCATTGTATTGTTATCGGGAGTTTACCATGTTTAAATATAATTTGAAGATGTATTTCCATGTTAATATCGTTTCTGCATTTTGTTTGGTAATTGATTCAATAAAAGGAAACATTTCGCAATAAAGGAAACGGTTATTTGCGTAGAAATTACCTAGCGTTCATAAGTATGCAATTTTAATTCCTTTCATATGGAGCGAGTTAGAGTACTATACGCCCTTGTGTTACCGGGACCCGAAAGGGGAGCAAAGAATAGCAACACTATTTACCTTTTACGAATGTCGTAAAAGGCGACTACGGAGGTTATGGGACAGAGTTGGCTGTCCCATCCCATATAGGGTCAGTGACCCAAAGCCATGCTGAAGTCGGATGTGTCAGGCCGAAAGGCGCAGTTATCGCAGCAATGATGTAAACCATGACACAATGCATTCCGTTCTCCGGACTATATCCTGCTAATCAGCAGAAGTTTGAGAACGAACGCAGAAGAAGAAGAGTACACAGAGTGTCAGACTCGGGCGCCGGCGTTAGTATTTTTTTAAAATATATTTTAGGTGGCCTTTAGTTATGGGATGCTTTCCTGTGCAGGACTTAGCCATCAGCCCAGCATTTCTTGGCTGTAGTGATTTATTTTCTAGGCCATATGTTCAGTGGTTTGCAATTGCTTTCTGAACGGTCCGATTGCACAACTGCCTGTGGCGGTATTGAACCCGGTACCTTAGCCGTCACAGAAGCGTTCTGTACCACTCCAAAACAAAGCCGGAAATGGTTTCTGTTAAGCTTATTAATTATATATATATATAGTTGGATTTCATTTGCAAGAGGAGACATGTTGTTCTGTTGTATTCCGAAATTTATCTATTATGTTTTAATTTGTGTTTTATTCTCCCCCGAGCAACATCGGATTAAGCTTCTAGTACACTATAAACACTTAAAAAATAAACTGAGATGGATGAGTCATATGCGCAGAATGTAAAACTGCCGCATTTCGGTAAGTACTATTTTGCGAACTTTCTGAATGACAACGATCCGTCACTACATTTCTACTGACAGTACCGGTCCTATGCTGGTTGACCAGCATTCTTCTGCGCCCTCCAAAATGTTCACTTCTAGCAACACCGCATTTCAAACCCTGATCTTTCATCCTGGCCATTGAAAAAGAATCATCCCCCACACTAGTCTCACTCTCGCGTGCTATATCTCTTAAGGAGTTCAAAACATCGGTTCGATCCATTGCCCCATCGACATGTGCCACAATAGCGCATGACGCCAGATGCTCTGCTCTTTCATTGCTTCGAACACCCACATGCTCCGGCACGAAAACAAATGTAACCACTTTCAGCCTCGCCTTTCTCAATGCCTCAATCCACTGTTCGCGAACGAGACCCACTTGTACCTTCCTATTCATCCTCATAGAGTCACTCAAGATGCAGACATGCACTAAAGTCTGTGTGCATGCCCACACAAATGCCCTTGTCACCGCCACTGTCTCCATGTCATGTGGTAGAAATATATCTGTAAATCCCCAATAAAAGAGTTCTCTATTTACCCTAAATATTAGGAAGAGATGGTGGATGATTGCACTACCTGGAAACAATGCATACTACCAGGAGTGGAGTCGTTTAGGGGAAAACACGATAACAAATATGCTAAACAAAATAGAAAGAGGTAAACATAAATGCCCTGCTAGTGTGCCTTGATGGCATAGAATGTTCATGTTTGAGAGTTATTGCTCAACTAGCTACTTTCTGGTTTAATACCGTCTGTAAAATGAACGAACATAAGGTTGACTTCTTCATATATTTCTATTCCATTATTGATATACCTTCTCATGTGATGTAGATTGGAATACTTCTTGCAAACAACTCAAGCCATTATCTTTGTGTTTACTGGGTCGCGAGTTGGAAATCGGCACATGACAACTCATCCAAAAATGCGTATTTTCAAAGAATTAAACCTTCCTTGACCCATAGAGTTACATAATCTAATGATACTCTATGTAGACAACGTACTGCCTTGTTTTGAGAGACAAGATACATATGGGAATACCTCTGAGTAACACAAAGTTATTTTTCTTTAACTCAAGGTTGTTTTTTTTATTTCTATGGATTTCAAAATGTATTCGCTAATATTAAAAATATATCTATATATGTGACGTTTCCTTTACAGAACGTTGTCCTCACTGCCATTCTGTAAGCCTCTCGATTATGTGCAGGCTGCCCAGTCTCATCCAGTATCACGTTCAGAAGGTATTCGATATCCAGTGTTCATCGTAGTCTTGGAGCTTTTCCATAATTAATCTTTCTAAACCATACATCATCATGTATCGTCTCGGTAACGAAGGTTGGCTTCAACGTATCTCCAACATCCCCTGTCTCTTGTCTTGGTGGTGCACTCTTCTAGACTGTAACCTGTCAATCGTGTGAGGTTACTCTCCCACTTGTATCTTTGCCTACCTCTTGTTCGCTTCCCTTTGACTTTACCCTCAAGTAAGGTCTTCAATAAGGTTGTTTTTTTTTGTGTCCAAAATATTTTATTTGCCTGATCTTTATTTCCCATAGTAGTTCTTTCTTCATATTAAGCGTTTTTAGAACCTAAAAAGTTTCTAAACTATTGCGTCTGTTTATATTTCTAAAATATGTTAGCTAGCGTTTGCTGATAGTTTGAGGAGCCAGTTTTCTTTTATATTCAAATGAATCATATAATATAGAGTCAACGATGAGTTATTAATAAAACCTGGTTCAAATATCATTTTCTGCATTATTTTTCTGGTTTTTAAGTCCATCTGCGATAGTTCGTCTTTCCGTCCATGATGTTCTTAGGAGCTGTTTAATTTTTTATTAATTATTAAAATTTAATTAATAAAATGTAACTGTTGAGATATCTGATGGCATCGTTATTATATAAGTTTATATCAGATACATATATATCAAGTGGCATATTCTTTCCAGAACGTTGTCTTCGTCGTGGATACTCTGAACGCCTCTCTGTTTCGGGCAAGCAGGCAGGCCTGCTTCTTTTTGGTCTTCCTCTTCTTCTCCTACCCGGCACTCTGCCCTCTAGAATCGACTTTCGATACCATGTGTCGCTTTCATCTTCATCCGGTGCCATGCCTGCTGGCGTAGGCGATCATGGCTCTCCACAGCTCTCTGTCCACAGTATTATGTATAAAAGTCGTTGTTGTTTCTTTGCCGTGCCAGGTTGTCAAACTATCTAATATTTTCTCACGTTGTCGCCCTCTGTCTCTGGTGTCTTCAATCTTGTCGCTTCAAGTGTCCAAAATAATGAAGCTTCCTTCTTATGATGGTATTTAGAAGCCACCCTTCATTTAGCTTCCAGTGATTTCAAAATTTCTATGTTCTTCTTTTTCTCTGTCCATAATCAGATACATTTTGATTGATAATTGACAGCACCTGGCTAACCTTAAGGTTACGATATAGACGACTATATTAACGGATCGTGATAATGTGTGTAAGATATCGATGGATCACAAGATCACTATGCTTTGATAATAAAGTTTAAAGAGACTGATGTCAGTCCAAAACAAGGTCCTAGGATCAATATATTCCTATATAATGTGAAGTCTATATTAAATGTTATCAATTATACATTACAGTTATACATATCAATTATGTAAGCGTCTGTTTTATGAGTTACATGATTACCCGATAATTTACTACGGATTCCAAAGACAAATATTCTTTCATTAACTGAGTAATTTTGATGTGTTATCTATCAATCATACCGAATTCGTATGTGTAGGGTCATCGAGGCAAATACAACAGTGGCATAGTCCATCTCTGTTCTCTGTACTACATCCTTCTGGAAATCTAATAGATACGGGAGTTTGCAAACAAACGATAACAAACATAAATGACATATCCAATATCACTGTCCCAGACACAATGCCATCACACTAGAAAAAAAAGGTTATTAGAATTGCCACAAAAACAAAGTGTGCGGTTTTTATTGGTGATTCCCCCCCCCCCCTCCGTTTGAGCTGCATAAAAGTGGGCGTCTTTTCGATTCGTCCCGGGAGCCATACACACTAGCTACGCCTCTGTACAGAGTCAGATACCATAGCTAATCCGTCTTTTCCCATGCTCTCACTGGCTGTGGAGACAAAGAAAAAGAAAGTCAACAACAATCAATCACATCAGCCAAGATAAGTGACGATGTTTAGGATATTCACACAGGGCTATCGCGGAGAATCACTTGTAGTACATTCCTACAAAACAAATCTGTGAGCAACTTACGACAAACCTGACCGCCATATAAATGACCAATACCGGTCTAAATGAATATTAATTGATCGCATTAATTCAATATCAAATGATCAAATGATCCAACTGTCACCGCTGCTTAAAAACTTAGTGATCAACATGGCGACCAAACGACAGATAATAAATACCATCTTCATTCGAACGTTATGTTACAAGTGCCAGACATGGCCCCCGGACAAAAACACTCTTGAGAAAGATTACAACATGCGAGATTAAATGCTTAAGATAGACTATAAGCGTCACCAGAAGAGACCCAATGAGAAATGAAGACACCAGAAAGATAGTAATGACCATATCTTGCAAACAATATATAGAAAGACAGCAGATCATCTGGTTCGGACACCTTATGCGAATGAAGTCATCACAAACAGCCATCCAGGTGTACAACCGCAGAAAGAACGGCTACAAGGCCAGAGGAAGACCAAGAACAAGATGGGAAGATTCAATCAGAGAGATTGTTAAGAACCACGGCCTGACCATGGCAAACGCAACAAAGATGGCCAAAGACAGAAAACGTTAACTCCCCACGACGCCTGACGGCATTTATGGAAATAAAAAATAGACAAATGACCCGAACAGGATGTACCAGTCATCACGCAAGTGAAAACTTATGTCGATCATGATCTGACCTTCCTAAGTCTGTGTGTCATGTTCAGATGTTCTTTGATATCTTGGGCTAGACTTCTTCATGGTCTACCTTGTTTTCTACGCTCTTGAATCATTCTTCCCCCCCCCCTATTATGGTCTTTTCTTGTCTGTCTTGTTGTGTGATATGACGAAACTATTATAATTTATATATTTATATAAATAACCTTGTAGTTTATCCAGTTTTCCTTTACGTTCAATTCTCCCAAGATGCCTCAATTGGTTATATCTTTGGCCTATAGTATTCTGATGGTTCGCCTGTAACATTTTGTTTCAAATGCAATTTTAGTTTCCCACTATATTACACTTTATGTGTAATTATACAAGATTCACCCCCATATTTTGCCACTGTGACTATACAAGATTCACCTCCATATTTTGCCACTGTGACTATACAAGATTCACCCCCATATTTTGCCACTGTGACTATACAAGATTCACCCCCATATTTTGCCACTGTGACTATACAAGATTCACCCCCATATTTTGCCACTGTGACTATACAAGCTTCACCTCCATATTTTGCCACTGTGACTATACAAGCTTCACCTCCATATTTTGCCACTGTGACTATACAAGATTCACCCCCATATTTTGCCACTGTGACTATACAAGATTCACCTCCATATTTTGCCACTGTGACTATACAAGATTCACCCCCATATTTTGCCACTGTGACTATACAAGATTCACCTCCATATTTTGCCACTGTGACTATACAAGATTCACCCCCATATTTTGCCACTGTGACTATACAAGATTCACCCCCATATTTTGCCACTGTGACTATACAAGATTCACCCCCATATTTTGCCACTGTGACTATACAAGATTCACCTCCATATTTTGCCACTGTGACTATACAAGATTCACCCCCATATTTTGCCACTGTGACTATACAAGATTCACCTCCATATTTTGCCACTGTGACTATACAAGATTCACCCCCATATTTTGCCACTGTGACTATACAAGATTCACCTCCATATTTTGCCACTGTGACTATACAAGATTCACCCCCATATTTTGCCACTGTGACTATACAAGATTCACCCCCATATTTTGCCACTGTGACTATACAAGATTCACCTCCATATTTTGCCACTGTGACTATACAAGATTCACCCCCATATTTTGCCACTGTGACTATACAAGATTCACCCCCATATTTTGCCACTGTGACTATACAAGATTCACCCCCATATTTTGCCACTGTGACTATACAAGATTCACCCCCATATTTTGCCACTGTGACTATACAAGATTCACCCCCATATTTTGCCACTGTGACTATACAAGATTCACCCCCATATTTTGCCACTGTGACTATACAAGATTCACCCCCATATTTTGCCACTGTGACTATACAAGATTCACCCCCATATTTTGCCACTGTGACTATACAAGATTCACCCCCATATTTTGCCACTGTGACTATACAAGATTCACCCCCATATTTTGCCACTGTGACTATACAAGATTCACCCCCATATTTTGCCACTGTGACTATACAAGATTCACCCCCATATTTTGCCACTGTGACTATACAAGATTCACCCCCATATTTTGCCACTGTGACTATACAAGATTCACCCCCATATTTTGCCACTGTGACTATACAAGATTCACCTCCATATTTTGCCACTGTGACTATACAAGATTCACCCCCATATTTTGCCACTGTGACTATACAAGATTCACCCCCATATTTTGCCACTGTGACTATACAAGATTCACCCCCATATTTTGCCACTGTGACTATACAAGATTCACCCCCATATTTTGCCACTGTGACTATACAAGATTCACCCCCATATTTTGCCACTGTGACTATACAAGATTCACCCCCATATTTTGCCACTGTGACTATACAAGATTCACCCCCATATTTTGCCACTGTGACTATACAAGATTCACCCCCATATTTTGCCACTGTGACTATACAAGATTCACCCCCATATTTTGCCACTGTGACTATACAAGATTCACCCCCATATTTTGCCACTGTGACTATACAAGATTCACCTCCATATTTTGCCACTGTGACTATACAAGATTCACCCCCATATTTTGCCACTGTGACTATACAAGCTTCACCCCCATATTTTGCCACTGTGACTATACAAGATTCACCCCCATATTTTGCCACTGTGACTATACAAGATTCACCCCCATATTTTGCCACTGTGACTATACAAGATTCACCTCCATATTTTGCCACTGTGACTATACAAGATTCACCCCCATATTTTGCCACTGTGACTATACAAGATTCACCCCCATATTTTGCCACTGTGACTATACAAGATTCACCCCCATATTTTGCCACTGTGACTATACAAGATTCACCCCCATATTTTGCCACTGTGACTATACAAGATTCACCCCCATATTTTGCCACTGTGACTATACAAGATTCACCCCCATATTTTGCCACTGTGACTATACAAGATTCACCCCCATATTTTGCCACTGTGACTATACAAGATTCACCCCCATATTTTGCCACTGTGACTATACAAGATATAAGGAAAGTTTGCTTTGTTATTGTGTTACAGCCCAATCATATAATGTCGAATATACAGGAATGAATTGACAGATTAGACGAGATTACGACAGTTGCAATCACATCTCATGGGAACACAGTGTACATATTATTTCATAAATGTCAATACAATCATACTAGCTTAGTAGTAGTGTTATTAATATTGCTTTTACAAACAATATGTTTCTAATTACTGTCACGAGGAATATTTATTATGATTCACTTTTGAAAATTATTAAACCAGTTAATTACTTTACGGAATAGATTTAATGAAATTTTTGAATATCTGTCGAGACATCCGCTAAGGGTCCGCTGACAGTATTACCATGGGAAAAATGTAAATTGCAGCATAAATCCCTAAAATGGTACGGTGTTCATTTCTCATTCTTATCCTTCTTGTGTCATGTCGTTCTGGTGAATTAATCAATGCTCAGAATTATCGATCGTAGGAGGGAGCCATGCTGGCAGTCCTTTTAGAAAAATGGTTGATTGTGAAAGATTGTGTGTGCGCGTCATTCATAGACGTACACGGATCACACAACTATACGGTCACGAGAGATCAGACAAAATAACATCCAATTTTTTAAAGAATGCCCAAAGCTGAAGGTTAAAGAGCAGATATGATTAGGGACGAGGTGCCATACATGGTGTATGCTCGCATGCCGTTCAATTTATTGCCACTCCGCAGGGCTTGTTTGTACGCCTGAGTTTTCACATGAAACTGGAAGCTAATTAACCCCATAGCCAGATCTGCTTTATTTCTCTGGAGAATGTGTTTAAAGGCATCCATTAAACTGTCATCTCCTCCTCTCCCATGTTCCTATACTTCATAATAAAAACTCGGACCTCTTGAAAGCTACCATACTTCCCAATAACCAACATAAAACAGAGACGCACACAACAATATCACTGATGTTTTCAAATGTATTACATTGGAGAATGGTGAGATAATGAATGGCATGCATGATGGAAAATTGTCCTGATTGCTATTTGAATGGAAGACTTTATCAATGGCATTCATTGATCGCCAGAACAACTGCAAGGCAACAATAATTAATTCTAGTCTGGAAGTATAGTAAAGGGAGAGAGTGGCTACGAAATTGTCCTTGGTTGCTAGCAAATAAAATATTTTTATGTTGATTATGATTACAGGATATGTGATTCTTGCTTTCTAATCTGAACATCTCCAGCAGGTTCCGTGCAGACTGGAGTAGGCGATCAAGCATATCCACAACTCTCTATTTCCAATATTTTTCATCAGGATTGTTGTTGACTTTGCATCGCCAGGTGTCAGATTATCTAATATTTCTTTTACGCTGTCGTCCTCGATCTCTCTTTCCCACTATATTACCCTATGTAACTGTTCTCTAGACATAATAATAACATTTGTCATATTTTGAACATAACGTGACCACAAAATAATGATTTTCTCTTTCTGATATCATTCCGTAACCCCATCTCGCATTAGACTTTTTCAGCACCTTTGCGTTAGTTTCTCTAATTGTCCATGGTACTCTCAACATTCTTCAATAGAACCACAATCTGTAACAGTAATTAATACAAAATCTAGATACAGATTAATTTATATATATACATATAAATTTACATACAGATATTAGATGTCGGGCCTGCTGTCATGTTGTGCATAAGCAAAAGAACTTGTCCCCCCAAGTTCTAATCTGTCGACTTCTATTCTTGGTGACTACCATTTTAATACTGACCTTTTATTGCATAAGTTATCTAAGCTCACTGTTTCTGCATACATATATCATCCATTCATTTGCTCTACTTATCAAGAGCGTAAATGTAACATGAACATGTTGTTTTAACTATCGATATCTCATTCAATCATCGATCAGTCATGCCGAGTGAAGAAGGCGAGCATGTTTCTTCATAACTCTGTCTCTTCTGTTATTGATAAGTTCAGTTGGTGAAATTCTCCCACTAAATGATGACAACCCATCCAGCAACTTCGCTGTCTCACATTAAACGTTTCGGTAGTTACAAATGTTCAAGTTTTGCCTCTTCTCATCATATGCCATATACTGTCACCAAACTGTCACCTTGTACTATGATTTGTCTATTTACTCCAACATCTATCAATACCTCTAAATTAGTTTTCTCAGCTGTCATCTTCATAATTCTTCCACACAAAAAAAAACTACCACAGCTGGTTAGTTCTCCAGTTCACTTTAAGATTTTTTGTTTAGTCATTTCTTGCACCCAAGGAATAGAATTACTTCGATATAACACCGTAACAGATAACTAGCTAAATAAATTGTCAGCATATACTATTTTATGTAGTCATCAACCCTGCACGTTTTAGCTATATTGATTTTCTAGGCAATATAAATATGTTCAGCAATTTGCCGTTGCTTTCAGAACGGCCGGATGAACAACTGCCTGCGGCAGGATTTGAACCCTGCATCTTGGCCGTTACAGACAGGCTTCTGCATCTCTGTGCCACAGAACCCAACATAGGCCCCTATAACTAGTTATTTAATAATTTCATATAGTACATAGGGCCTAAGTGATGTCATACAAACAAACTAGCCATAAACTAGTAATTAAACACTAATAGACTAGAACAACGCATTTCTACACAAGACAAATGTTACATTATGTGGAACTGCATGAAGTGCTAAAGAAGCACTATCAACGAGGAATGTCATCTAGATAGAGAATGCAGCAAATATATATAAAATGTTATGTAATCAAACACAGTATACAAGATATATAGATGAGAAGATATGCTTGATAATGTTATGTATATGTAATGTAAGCAAACACATCATACCAGATTTTATATATATATATATATATATATATATATATATATATATATACATGAGAAGATATGCCTGATAATGAATATATATATATATATATATACACATTACTAAAGTCAAAAGCTATGTATGTACATAATCTTGATTTACAATCAGATAACAGAGACATTGTGATTTGGACATAACAAACAATACAAAGATATCAGAACTATAACATCTCGACTGTTGTACAAATATGTGATTACCAAATACACAAAACTAACCACAAGAACTACATTATTAAATTATACTTTAATTGCTTGCATGTTCATTAATTACTTCAAACAGATGTTGGAACATTTATTTTTAAAAATCTGCAAATATGTTGTATATATCCTTGACTAGAAATGAAAGGAACTTCAAACATTTGAAATAGACTAATGATTAGTTATAAGCTGAACCGACATCACGGCACTCAACCAGTGCCGGATTTACCTATAAGCTAAACAAGCTATAGCTTAGAGCCCCCACAAAAATTTTTTATTTCCCTAACTATATATTCTTAATATTTAAAGGGCCCACATATCTCAAATAGCTTAGGGCCCTATCAAGTCTAAAACCAGCCCTGCACTCAAGGTACACTCACAGGTGCTCAGTTTCATTCAGCAGATAGCAAAAAGTATACACACTGAAAAACCAGTAGTGTGTTGGATAGTACACTTCCTTAATCTTCTCCGCCCGTTATCTCTGAACACAATTCCTAATTCACAAAATCCAAGATCAGCAAGCAGATCAATTTTATCCTCAATCAATTGTATCCTCGTTGAAGGAATATAAAATATCTTTTCCATCCATAATTAGTAGACAGACAACAGACAAAATTGAGATTAGTTTCTCAATGCCCTGTTTTTAACAATATATTATATAGATCATACATGGTAGATTTTCACATATTGTTGACATTTTACATACCACTCGTACAGCCTACATCCAATCACATCACTAGCACAATGCGAACTACACTACTAGTACAGCCTACATCCAATCACATCACTAGCACAATGCGAACTACACTACTAGTACAGTCTACATCCAATCACATCACTAGCACAATGAGAACTACACTACTAGTACAGCCTACATCGGATCACATCACCAGTACAATGTGGACGACTGATTTTCAATCCACAAGCACAATTGACTAAGTTGTGTTTGTCAGACATAGTGTCCATTAATTATTCTACCACAGAGCCGTCACATTACCCTGTCAATCAATCAATCAATCAATCAAGTGTCATGCCGAGTGGCGTAGGCGATCATGTTTCTCCACAACTATGTGTCTCTTTTGTTAAGTTCAGTTGGTCACTTCTTTTTGTGCCACAGTGACAACCCATCCAGAAATGTATTGCTTTGTCTTTTCTCCCCTTGATCTTCCGGTGGTTACTAAATGTTCAAGTTGTACTTTTCTCATCACATTTCCTAAAAATCTTGATTCTCTGTTTCTAATTTTTGTTGCTATAATTTGTCGATTTACTCCAGCATTTCTGAGAGCTTCTACATGAGTTTTCTTGGCTGTACATGGAATTTTCATCATTCCTTGGCTGTACATGGAATTTTCATCATTCTTCTCAAAAACCACATCTCAGTTGCCCCCAGCTTATCTTGTGCACTTTTGTTTACTGTCCATGCTTCACTTCCATAAAGAAGCATTGGCTCAATATGACATTCTATCACTCAAACTCGTGTATGCATTGATATTATTCCATTGCATAGAATGTTTCTCATTTTTAAAAATATTGATTTGGCTTGTGCTATTCCGTTCTTGATGTCATTGAAGCACCTGCCATCTGATGTTAAAATGATGTCAAGATACTTGACTTCATCCACCTGATTTAATTTTGCATTATTGATAGTAATACTGCGTAATACTATTGGTGGTGTGTATTTCTTTGAAACAACCATTACTTCTGTTTTCTTCTTGTTTAGACTGAGGCCTTTGTTTTCACTTTTTTGTACTACCATGTTCAACAGGGCTTGAAGTTCTTGTTCGCTCACTTCAATCAGAACTGTATCAATCAGGATAACTTAGACTATTCAGATTATAACCTTTAACTGCCATTCCTGACATGATTTCTTTGTTTTACATAATATCTTCTGTATTAATGGAGAAAAGATCTGGTGACATTACACATCCTTGTCTGATGCCAATCTCTATCTTTTGGAGTTCTCTTACATTACGGTTAACACTCATCGCAGCTGTTTGTTTCCAATACATATTACATATTGCTTACCATCTTTAGATCTTTCCCATTAACATTGAGTTTTTCTAACATTTTTATTTGTACAGGTCATTTTGTATTGCCCTCTCCATCAATGTTTATATTATATATTTCGTGTGTTTTTTTTGTTCCACAAATCCACATTGTGGTTTTATTTTGCAAAATTAACTGCAATTTCTGGTTTTAATTTTCCTCTTATTCGTCTCATGATTATACGAAGTAGCATCTTGGTCATCTGGCTCATAAGGTTGATTGTTCTGTGATCTTTACATTCTACTGCACCAGGTTTCTTCAGTAAGGCTATGAATCATCATCATCAAAAGTGCCGTGCCAAATGGCATTGGTGATCATATTTCTCCATGTACATCGATCTCTCATATATGTCATCATCTCTGTTGGTGTCATCAAATGAAGCCATTTAGTCAACTGTCCAATATTCCAATATCTTTTCTCTGGGTCTTCCCCTTGATCTTTTCCCTTGTATCTTTCCTGTTGTCGCTATATCTCATTGCCTCCTCTTCTCATTATGTGCCCAATAAATGTTGACTGTCTTTTTCTTATATTATCAATAATGCATCTTTTCACATCCACCCTTCTAAGACATTCTTCATGAGTAATCTTTGCTGTCCAAGGAATGCGTAACATTCTTCAAATAAACCACATTTCCGCTGCCTCCGATGATTTTTTGTGATGTCTTATTTATCGTCTATGCTTCACTTCCATCGAGTAGCACTGGTTCAATGTAGCATTTGAGGACATGTTTTCTAGTATCCATCAACATGGAAGTGTTGCATAGGAATTTTTTCATTTTAAAGAATGCTGCTTTTGCTTGTCCTATTCTGCTATAATTTGGGTCTTTCATTTACCATCTGAAGTTATTAATGTTTCTAAATATTTGAAACTATTCACCTTCTTTAGGTTTTTTTAATTTAATACTATTTTACTATTTAGTGGGATACTATTTCCTGATATTATTATTGTATTTTTCTTTTTTATGTTTGAACTAAGACCTTTTTGTTCACTTTCTATCACCAGCCTTTTTAACAGATCTTGGAGATGTTCTTGGCTTTCTGCTATCAATACAGTATCTGCATATCGTAGATTATTGATATTATGTCCTCCTATTTTAATGCCTGACATATTCTTAATTGATCTAAAGATATTCTTACTGTAAAGAGAAAATAAATCTGGTGACAATATACATCCCTGATTAAAATAAGTTATACCTTATTTTATTTGTGTATACTTCCCAGTTATATTATCCTCTTTCATGGCTGGTTCTTGTTGCAAGCATATATTGTGCACAATTCTAAGATCTTTACTGTCCATATTAATATCTTCTAGCATTTTGATAATCTGGTCGTGTTTTACTTTGTTGAATGCTTTGGTGTAATCAATAAAGCAAACATATATATCTTTCTGAACTTCTAGTGATCTTTCAATTAAAGTTCTTAATGTATATATAGAGTTTTGTGTTCCTTTCCCTTCAACAAATCCAAATTGTTCATCCCCTATTGTTCATCAGGCTATGAATACTGACTGCAATAAATCAGAAGGAATATCACCACTGTTATAAATGTCACTTAGCATTTTGGTGATTATTTCTATGCCATACTCCCCCAGCACTTCTAATTCCTTTGTAATATTATCTGGTTCTGGAGATTTATTGTATTTCAAGTATTGTATAGCTTCGTCCACCTTTGCAGTTAATATACAGGAGTCTTCATTGTTGTACTGCATGTCAATTTCATTTCTACTACCTTTTTAAGTTCCTTAATGTATTCTTAATGTAACATCTGGACATCAAACACACTTAAGAAACACCACAAAACTCAGGTTGTTTAACTCCAACATCATCCCTATTCTATAATATGGATGCGAAAGTTGGAAAGCCACAGATAAGAGACTAGACTCCTTTGAAAACAAATGCCTACATGCCATTCTGAATGTTAAGTGGAGTGACTTTAAATCTAACACTACTATAAGAGAGGAAAGCAAACAAACCTATATATCTTCCTTCATTAGACAAAGGCGCTAGACTTACATCGGCCATGTTCTCAGAATGAACAGCCTAAGAATTCCTCAGCCACTATATTGGGTGCCACCTGGAGTAAGAAGAAGAGGGAGACCTAGAGAAACTCTACGAAGAACCATTAATAGAGAAGGCATGTCAATGAACCTAAACAACATGCAACAATTGAAAGACCTGGCAACACAAAGACAGAAATGGAAAGCAATGGTTTCTGGCCTATGCGCCACCTATGGCCCTGGAGGAACATAACATAACAACATAATGTATTCTTCCCATCTGTGTATGATTTCTATTTCTTGTATTAATTTATGCCCTTGCTTTGATTTTAGGCACACAAAAAATCAATGATACAATGATTATTTGACCAATTCCTAAAGGGAATTCATTGTAGAAAGGAAATGACATCAAGTTGTGTGGTTCAAGAAGTTTAACTACTTTTGGTAATATTCTTTACTCTATGACATTTAACTACTTTTGGCCATCTTCATTAGTGCATGAAGTTTAACTATTTTGGGCCACCTTTAGTCCATGAAGTTTAACTACTTCATTGTTTTACTTTATTGAAATAACAATAATTTTTTTTCATTCGTGGTTATTAATTGTTCAGTGTTCTTGAACAGTGCTTTTTCTATCCATAAGGCTAAGCTTTGTGTTGTATGCTTGAGAATGCCTTTTATTTGAAACATCCATTTAGTGTGTTTTGTATAATTTGCAAAACTGCATTACCTTTTTTTCACCATCCAGACTTCAATTTACAGAAGCTGACAATTCTATTGGTTATTTGCTATCAACCAATGCCATTGTACTTAAGGGTAAACCCATAAGTGCTGAGTGTCCCCAGCAGATTTTGAAGTGTATGCACACTGATGGTTTCAGTGACGTACTGGTTAAACTATTTCTCATTCTGCCCTCACAGATGTCAAATCCGTCATGTTACAAATTATCTTAATCACATCCTAGATGTGTCATCTATCCACTGCATCAGCATATAATATAACAGGCTCTCGCTAAGTAACATGATATTGCTTCCTTATTGAAGTTATTCATACTGAATTGACAGACTGCTGAATACATATGTGCTGGGCCATTGGTGCAAATAAACGACGACACAACGCATATCCATTCTCTAGACTACATCCAACTGGAAATCTTGTAGGATCATTGTTCTATTACAAGAGAAACCCAGTGGAAGTTTGAGAATGAATGCTGATGAAGAAGAATTCATAGACTAGATGCATTTGATATAGGCTGAGGCTTTAGTCTTTGCCCTTTCATCTTCACAAAAATTCCCAAATGTATATATTTTAAAATAAGCCAACTAGGAAATTGAATCTACTTAGAACTTAGGAAAGTTTTTATCCGATTTTAATTTGCCAAGATGTACAATAATACATTTCATATGTAGGACTTTAGTCTAATAATCAGGCCCTAATTATCCTCTACCTAGGTCATAATTTACTTTAATTCATGTTAATTAAATTTGACTTGGGCATATGTCACGAAATGATGTGAAATAATTAAATAATTATAAACTGTAAACTATAAAGGATAACAACTCACCCAATAATTATGAGTCACCATCCATTCCCGTAAAGTATTGTCCACATATGCAGTTACTAATTCCACAATGTGATCCACCATATCAGTCATGCCGTTTTCATAACAGTAAACTGCAAAGCGACCAGAAAAACCAAACAATGCTATAACACGGCCCCAATTAACACCGTCTGTAAATATTTCGTCCATTATGGCAGTAAATGTGTCAGATGCATTATCGACAGTAATATTTAGTTTTTGTATCATGTCAACAAATCTGTTATTGAATCGATCTTCAAAGTCATCGCCAAGACGGCGCATTGCAGACTGGACCTGGTTGGGTGTGATTGTGATATTACTTTGTCGGCCATCGTTTTCCCAGTTGAATCCGCAGCTAACCAAACGGTATTTTAAATAATCAACAATAATAGAACGGGTACTTTCATCCATATTTAACAAGAATTCACTCACGATAACAACACTTGCCTTTCTAAACATCGCCAATCTATAACCGAAACAGTTTATCACACGTTTAAATATGTACATCCAACATTGTTTACATTCATTTCCAAGTGACTCCCTGACATATAGTTATAGTAGCGTTATTCCGTCAAGAAACTTCGATGACTGAGCGCAATGTAGCAAGCAGACCAAGTGTCGACTGTGTACGTACTGTTCTCCGTATGCCTATATAAACGACCGGTCTTATCGCTTATAGTGGGCGTTTTAAGATTGCTATCATATCTAATCTATTCTTATTGCTATCTATTCTTAGATAATCAAAGTACAAACTTTGATGACGGTGAATGAAGTGATTTAATAACCTTACTAGCTAGCTCATTTTTTGTAATTGTTTTTTCTTTGGGTCTAATTTGTGTGTGTCTAACTCGCTATACTAGGGACGGAACTTATATTTATCTATAGGCCTATTAAACTATAGGACTATTTCTGTAAAAAAAAAAGTAGTTTTTCTCTTTTCCGCGCCATTGAGGCACATTGAGGAATAGTATGTTATTCCTGTGTTTTTAATGCCACATGACATACCAACGGATAATTCGGTCAGTATCAAGTCTACCGACTTTATTTTCCCAAAAGATCTGGGGTCCATTTTCATTAGGCTGTTTCGACCTAAGAGCCGTTGGTGATTTAAAGATATATCCAAATAACAAGGAAATCTAACCTTGTATTGTTGTTCGTCCATCACAAGTGGTGATGACCATTTGTTACATCCACTTTTGAAAATTCAATTTTAGTTATGTCCTTGATTATGAGTTCGTAGATGGCTAATGAGCCCTATTCCAGCTGTAAATGTCCTTGGACAGTTTGGACATGGAATGACGACTGTAGACGGATCTTGGTCTATCCGTGACTTTCTAGCTGCTCTCCGCTGCATTTCTCTTCTTATTGTATTTAACCTTGTATTATATTGTATAGGGATAGGGCATATTATATATTGAGAACAGTGTATTATATTGTATTGTATTATATATTGAGAAAAGTGTATTGTATTGTATATTGATAACATAACCGTGTGCTATATTGTATTTTGAGAACAGTATATCATATCGTATTTTATATTGAGAAAAGTGTATTATAGGCATATTGTATAATGATAACCGTTCATTATGCCTTGTATTGTATATTGAGAACAGTGTATTACATTGTAGGCCCTATTGTATATTGATAACCTTGTATTATATTGTATTCTATATTGAGAAATGTGTATTAGCCTATAGGCCTACTGTATTATATGTTAAAAACCTTGTATTATTTATTGAAAACAATATATTCTAGTGTAGTGTAGGTATACATTGAGAACTTGATAATACTGCAGTATTCATCCCACGTGATAAGGCACAATTCTTTTTCCAAAAATATCTTGCAGTGAACACTTGGAGGTGGAAGAGCAAGAGGGATCAGAGGAAAGTATGGATTGGCAATATTAAAGACTGGACAGGATTAAGATTATCCACACTCAAATGAAGAACTGATAACAGAGATGCTTGGCAAAATTCTTGTGTTAATGTTTACAGAGTGATACCACTACGACATTGAATGGTTATTGGTTTGATGATTATACATATTACCGTGGTTTAAACTACAGAGAGAACAGATCAAGTGGTGTGGCCACATTATAAGAATTCATCACGAAAAGTTGCCTGTACATGCCTATAACCAAATGAGATCAGGGTAAAAAGCCAGAGGAAGACCACAGAAAAGATGGATAGAAAACGTCAGGGACATCCTGTACAGACACGGTCATAGCACAGCCGAGGACACACATCTGGCGATAGAACGCAGCTCGAGCTCCAATCACCCCTACGCTTAACGGCAAGAGTGGATCACAAACCACCTGGGGAAAGACAATAGACTGTGGTTTAAGTAGTATTTGGTCTCTGGCGATAAAAAGATCAGAGAATCATTAAACAACTCTGCAAATGTGGTGGGTTATAGAATGAGGTGGGATAGAATGAATAGCCATCCCTGTCTTGACGTGATCCGAAATGAGAGCAAATAATGACGTAAGAAGCGATTACGGAGGTTTGTGGTAAAGTTGGCTGGGCCAACTCATATAAGGTCAAAATTACATAGAAAGCATGTTGAAGTCGGATGCGTCAGCCAAAAAGACAATATCGCAGTAAACAATGACACGCATTCCCTTTTTTCTAACAATATTTTGTTAGTCTGAAAAAGTTTGAGAAATAAAATAACAAACATAACTTACCGTATCTATGAATATAGATACGTTGTTCGTTCGTCAGTATCGATGCAAACGAATTTAGCTCAACTAAGATAGACATGATGATAAAGATGACCAGTGTATCTGAACGTGTGTAAGGAAAAACCTAGAGATAGTTTTTATTTTCTTCTGGCGCCTTTCAAAATAGTTGCCCTCACATTCCCTTTAACATCTCCACAACCAGTAAGCGGATTTAAAGAGATTTGTATATCAGTTTAAATATTGAACGACATCATAAATTTATAAATTTTATTTCACCAGATATTGCCATTTGTACATGGCGGCATATTCTGCTGATGTTCGTGAATGTATAGTTACAGAAGAAATTAATTATGCTACAATGTGTCAAAATAGATGATTGGGTTTACATGTACAGACACAAGTTTTCTAATGACATCTCAAATGTACGTTAAAATCGTGCGCATCGTTAAAATCGAGACACAAACAGGCTTGGTTGTATTCCAAATTTCACACCTAGTGGTTATATGGGTAGTTTCATTATTTTTACATCACATTTCTTTAGTGTTTGTGTAGATACATTATATAGACAAACTGCACATTTTTTATTCAATTGCGATGCAAATATTTGTACGTTTTTAAAACACTTCTGAACATTTCATGCATATATGCAAAATAGTTGCAGAGTTACAAATTTTTAAACACGAGCATGCATTTTGAAACGCATTTTGTCTATGCGACACAATGGAACGTATTATCAATCTAAAGATGCAGTGGTACCTTTGAAAAAGGTAAAACCTTCTGGTGAAAACTTTCTGGTGTCGTAGAAAGCAGGCTTCAAGCAGTGCTGCTCTACAGAAGATCAGGCAACCTACCTCTCCCAAGAGATTGAGAACGCAATCCAAGATAAGAAACTGGTACTAGCAGCATGGATAGCATTTGACAAAGTTTGGAAAGAAGGACTCTTAAAGAAATTACGAAACTGCAGGGTTAACTCTAGAATGTACAGATGGATACAAGCATATCTGCATAATAGAAAAGCCAGGGTACAATGGATGGTCGCAAGAGCAAGAAAGTCCCACTGCGTCACGGAGTCCCCCAAGGAGAAGTCCTATCACCCACATTGTTCTTGGTTTACATCAATGACCTAGTATCTGAACTGCCGAGTTGCATGGTCTGCCCCTGGCTTTGTATCGATGCTGTTTATTTTCGATCGTGTTTGTATTGATCGTGTCTATATATCGATCGTGTTTGTATTGATAGCATGGATCATAATGTTTTTTAGGCACAATCGGATGGTAGTCTGTATAGGCCTGCTGCTGATTCAATATGGCATGTACAAGAATTTGAAATGCTAATACATTATATTTGGTAGCTGGTGGGTAACGAATGCATGAGCTCAATTATTGAAAGAGAACAGGATCTTAAATATCTTGGGATAAAATTTGACAGACGTTTCTCATTCAACAAACACATCACAAATATGATTCAGAAGGTTAAAAGAGGGATCAGTGTTATCAAGGTTATGGCGATCTTCGACATGCAGCAATGGATACTATTTCTACTTCTATAAGTGACAGTGCTGTCATAGATTATGGCTTCGGCCTACTAACACTGCCACAGACACTGATCGATTGGAAAAAGTCCAAATTGAGGCAATGAGAACGGTACTGGGGTGTACTAGGAATACACCCATCTCTGGTATGAGATTTCTGCTTGATCTCTCCAGTATTAGAGTGCGACATCAGGTAGCACAAGTTAAGTCGTACCTTAAATCGACAAAATACAACCACCACTCATTACAGCAGCGTCTAGATGAGTCAAAGGGAAAACGAATCAAGAGTGGCAGATCATGGATGACAGGCTGAAGACACACTGCGAAGAGTATGTGAATTGGAAGAAATAAGAAAGGGCAGTGAATGGGTGGAGATAGACACTGATAAGAAATCACTGACTAAAGTAAGAATACAACTAGATAAAGCATGTCGAAAAATGACACTCGTCATGGCTCAATTTACAGCGTATGAACTCACCCAGCTACACTCGAAGCCACAAGTATAATTATTTACACAGTGAACTCAGTTAACAGAGATACAAATAAAATCGGATGGGTTTTTTTGTTGTTTTTTTCCTACAGAAACGTCTGAAGTTGGTTGAGAAATCTTCAGCATACTCCACTGTCACATCGAGCATGATGATGGAGATAGAGGGAGTTACATAAACATTTAATTGGTTGATAACTGATACATCAACACTCGGTAATACTCATATACTCTCAAAGCATGCTGCGCAAGATAGAAAAGTACATGCTGAGAAAAGAATGGTGGGACTTATTGAACAACTCAGTTGTCCAGAGCATTACATGGATATACTGCCCTGGTCATGCTGGGGTTAGAGGAAACGAGAGAGCCGACTTATTGGCAGGCAATGCGGCGATATATGATACATTGCGGAGCAGAGATAAAGCAGACTTAATGAAGGCAGCAATAAATGCATTTCAAGATTAAGATGATGTCAATGAGGCTGAGAAGGTATACATACAGAAAATGTTAGAAATGGGAGTATCTACAGGGGGGGGCGAAGGAAAAGTAAGTATTTTGGAAGACCCCGAAGATCACGCAATCAACACCTAACTGAGACTCTGAGTTCTCTATACACTGGGATGGCTGTTGGAACCGAGGGAGGAACACATATGGAAATGCCCCACGTGCTGTGAAACTAGTTTCTAATCAAGAATCAAGATTTGTACCAATAAAATCGAGCTCTCAGTGATGTGCTTGGGAAGAAGCTAACTTAGAAAGAAAGAGAGACTAAAAGTTTTGTATTTCCTTATAGGCCTGTTTCCAATATGTATACTATGTCTATTGTGTGATTTAATTTGACCCAATATTAATAGTAGTGATACACAATATTTTTGGTCAGCAGATCAAATACAGGTTAATGTGACCGTGATGAGCCACACCTGGCGCCTGGAGTATTCTTCATCATTCATTCTGAAACTCCCGCTGGATCTCTCTTGTAGCAGAACAATGGTCATACTATTTATCCAGCAGGATGTAGTACAGAGAACATAAATGCGCTGTGTCGCGGTTTTATTTGCGCCAATGGCCCAAGACATCCGTCTTCGATGGTTGGAGTATTCAAAAAGCTCATTTCTATTACCATAATAAAAAAAAATAGCCATGAGATCAAGGCCCTTGCCTCCATGCCAACCATTAAAGTGTACCGATATTCTCTCCCCAAGTTTGTCTTTTGTTTGTTCTGAACATGTGTTGCACTCGTACGCAATATCGTAGATGTAACGTTATCATTTCCTCATGTTTTGTTTAGCGTTGTGGTTTACTTCTTGCGTGTGTTAGTATAGCAGGATACTTTATGAGCTCTGTGGCAATTCAATACTGCGCGGATAAGTTAAAAATCGTCCAGTGGGACGGATTCCGCCCGCGGTCATAGTTTGTCCACCCTTGGTCTAATATTGATTATTCTAAACAATTTTATTTATACAAATATATTTAGAGCACGGGCAGTTGTTGTCAGTATACACAACTAATTGTGTTGTCTCCTAGATTAAATAAAAGATTTCCTTATTTCTTGCCACGTGCCCTACTTTTCTCGCAAACGCAATCAAATACAAACTCCCACCGAAGACGGATGTGTTGGGCCATTGGCGCAAATAAAACGGCAACACAACGCATTTCCATTCTCTGGACTATATTCAACTGGAAATCTTGTAGGACCATTGTCCTGTTACAAGAGAAATCCAGCGGAAGTTTGAGAATGAACACTGAAGAAGAAGAATAATACAAACTCATAATAAGGGCAATAACAGACTGTTCTTATTGCCCTGGTTTACAAAATAGGACTTATCCACAATTATCTCCCTTACACTGCAGAAAAAATAGCACTTCGTTTGAGAAAAGAACTAGTAAAGGAAATTAATATGTCCCCCCATCTCCCCGTATTTGATTATTTTCATTGGCTATATATATAAGCTTATGTTTATCATTTATTAATTTAAATATAAATTTATTTATAGTTAGAGTTTGGGTTAGCTATGTAAAACATAATTAACCCTAACCCCCCCGCCCTAAAAATGAATATTTAATATAATTATAGATACAATATTAAAATTAGTTAATCCTAAAATAAGCAATGAGACATGGGTCCAAACCAGAACCAAATATTTTAAACATATTAAAAGACATACAGGTTGTTGAAGACCTTACTTGAGAGTAAAGTAGAGGGAAGGCGAGCATGAAGAAGGCAGAGATACAAGTAAGCGAGAAACATGACGAGATGAACAGGTTACAGTCTGAGCACAGCAGAAAAAAAACTCTTCAAGCATGGAGTACCACAGGGAGGTGTTCTATCCCCCACTCTATTCCTTATTTTCATGAACGACATTGACCAAATACTCTCGCGTAAAGTAAATGCTGCAATGTATGCAGACGATCTGGCGATATGGAGCAGTGAAGAGAGCGTAGGCACAACGAAAATAAGGTTACAGGAAACTATGGACAACTTGGCCAAGTGGACAGACCAATGGGACATATCCATCAATGCCCAAAAAACTACCTATACCATCTTCAGCATGTCCTCCAAACCACATAAAATCCTACTAACCATACAAGAACAAGCATTGCCTAAAGATGAGTCACCCACACACCTTGGAGTCAATTTTGTTCCAAGACTTACATTTAAAGAGCACATAGACAAGTGCCAAACAAAAGGTACAATGAGGACAGCACTGCTTAAAAAATTGGCAGGAACAGATTGGGGTGCAAATGAGAAAAAACCTAAGTAGAGCATACACAGGTTACGTAAGACCAGCCTTGGAATATGGAATGTCAGCATGGGGGACTGCAGCCAAGAGTAACACTAAAAAGATTTCAAAGATACAAAACAGCAATCTCCGAATTATAACAGGAGGTATGAATACTACTTCAATCACGGAAATGGAAACATGCACAGGTTTGTCATCAATGGAAGAAAGAAGAAATGAAAAAATCCTCACACAGTATGCAAAGTTCAAATGTTTGGAGAATCATCAAATGAACCAAAGACTAAACAGACCTACAAAAGAGCGGCTCAAAAGAGGAAGCTTTCTACACTCCGCTAAATAGCTCCATAAATCACTCACAGATACAGACCTAAAAAACCTAAAACCACTAAACACCTTTAGCACATATCCAGCATGGGATAGGAACAACTTCCCAAGAATTATGGAAAATATCCCAAAAATTATTTCGAAAACAGAAACTACTATACAAGTACTAAAAGAGACAACCAAGAATCAGATACAGAAAGCATACCCAAAGGATATATGGACACATGTATATACAGATGGATCAGCGAAAGAGGCAGTATTAGATGGAGGATCGGGAATATATAGTTTGTTTGTTTGTTTTGCGTTCGCTCCATTGTAACCATCACGGATATCCGTGGGATTTCCGCCGGGAGCGTGATTACGTTGTGCCACCGTTATGCGCCTTGTAGGCCTAGCACATCCGATTTCGGCATGCCTTGACAATTCGGGCGGGCCTACCCTTAGCCTGTGACAGCCTCTATATCTGTCTCCAGGCACGCGTAGTGGCGACTCTTCGCCCAGACGATTTTTGCTCTCGTCTGACTCGCACGAGGTGTTCCACTGTCTATGAACTCGCCTCGTGTAATTGGAAGTGCTGTGCCTGTGCCCATTGGGTACTGAACTGTTTCTCATCCGTGAGCCTGGTTCCTTAAGGGGAAGAACGCAACAGAGGAGTTGGACCCTGGCTCTTTCGCCCTCTTAGCCGAGGTGTCATTCACTGACATCGTGTACCCCTTGTCCAAGTTCGAGTCTCACACCACGCGTTTGAGAGCAAGGCGTTCTAGAGCTGTGCGTCCTTGTCCCAATAGCGCCTGAGCCCATCGGGTACGGAACCCTTTCTCTCTGCAAGTGTACTTCCGGTATAGAAAACCTTAACAGTAGAGTTGGACCAGGACTACCATCGTTATCCCTTTCTTGCCTAAGCCCATCGGGAACAGAAACCTTTCTCTTCGCGAGCATATTTCCGGTTTAGGAAGGCTCGACATTAGAGTTGGATTAGGTCTTCTTGCTTTACCAGCCACCAATGGATGGGTCTGGGTCTCTGTCTCTAAGGAACACAGCTAACTAGATGCTCGACTCGAGCTGACGGAGCTTGTAGTTCACTTTTCCTAGAGACTTTTCACTTTCTATTTGCAGTTCGCGCTGCCCTCTAGCGCTGTTCTGCCCTTTCATTGTTTCATTGTACTCGGTATGAAATCTGTTTGTCTCGCCAAGCATCTACCTTTACGTGCATTTTACATTGGCCGCCCCTCCAATGTTCGGACTGGACTGACTAGCTTCACTGTATGTCGACAGTGTCGCTATATGTGATGATGCTGGTGGTGTCGGAGATATTGTCTGTCTCTTGTGCAGTCAAATCTCTTTCCATCTGCTACCTCCACATTCTCGGACACGATCCCCAAATGATTTGGCCAGAATCAGCTCGAGCTGCTGTATTTCTGTTTCCAGGGTGCACCGCGTGGAGGTACATTTGGGATCTTGGTTATCTGCTAATTCTGGGTCCGCCTAGAGCAATGCGTTCCCTTCGCACCCCGGAATATATAGTAACACCAGATGGAAAAGAAATAGAAAAATCCATACTCACAGGCAAACATTCCACAAATTTCAAAGCAGAAATGGAAGCCATAATAGAGGCAGCCAAAATACTCATGAATTGCTTGCCGAGTCACAACAGACATGTAGTATTTCTAACGGATGCAAAGTCAGTATTGCAGACATTGAAAGATCCAAAGAACACGAGCATGAATGAACTTACGACCTGCTTACTACACCTCAGCAGTACTACCAAAGAAACAGTACTGCAGTGGATCCCTGGTCACTGTGACATACCTGGAATTGAAAAAGCTGATCTCCTGGCAAGGAAAGGGGGATCACTGGAACAAATAGAAAGTGATAATAAGTACTATGAATGTTAAGACCATGTTAAAAGCAGAATTTTAGAAAAAGTGGAAGCAGATGCACCCAACTGCAGAACCAAATGACCCCTACCATCAAATGTCACGCAAGGAACAAACCATCATCTTCAGACTACGAACTGGCCACAAGAGACTGAGAAGTCACATTTTCCGAAAGCTGAAGATTGGCGAGGCAGACCTGTGCAACTGTGGACTGAGCCCAAATTCTTCATGCCTGTCAATTCTACCAAGAAGAGAGGGAGAAAATATTGCCTCCTGAGGCGGCACTGCTTTCAGATTTGAGGGGTTCCATGGATGACCTGAAGCGAATCACACAATTTATTGAAGCTATTGGCGCTGTAACCTGATATCTGACTGAAGAACGATGAAGAAGAAGAAGACAGAGGACACAACAAAAGCAAGAGACAGATAATGTCGGGAAATGATAGAAAGCTGGATAACTGTTCCATCCTGTAAATGACACAAAAGCTCTATTGTTCGTAATTCTTGGAGAGTGAAAGAAACAAGCGAGCGAAAAGTTTTCATGAGGGTCACGAAAAAATAATTGTCTGGAATAGCGGCTAAGGAGGTCGAAAAGATTCAGAAAAATGCTTTAGGATATACCAATGAATGTGCTCTAGCAAATCATTGTGACTGGATATACGTGTGACGATATTCTCACGGGTAAATGTAATAGGATATAATTGTGAAGGTGTTCGGTTATTGTGACAGGATTTACATGTGAAGTGCTATAGCAGGTTATTGTGATACGATAACTTGAAATAAAGAGAAGTAGGAGTCACATCAACATTTCAAATAATGAGAAACATCATGTGCAATGGAATACTATCACTGTATATTTGAATTCGAATGCTAGGTTATTATATTACAAGAATTATTTCCTATGGATGTGAGGCATGGTGCGTAAAGAAAACGTTTAAAGTGACAGGGCAGCAGCTCTCAGATTTAATAAAAATCCCATAAACTGTTTAAAAGACTAACCTAGAAGTCTTAAAAATACTAGAGTAAAGACATAAATTATAGGAAAGAATAAAGAAAAGCAGTAAGAATTTACAGGGAATAGGACTAGAAAAAAAAAACGTTAAAATTTTGTAACAGTCCGGTTCTGTGGTGAAGTGGTACAGAGCGCGTATGTGACGATCAAAGTACCGAGTTCGATGCCCGCCACAGGCAGTTGTGCATCGGGACCGTTCATAAAGCAATGGCAAACTACTGAACGTATTTATATTCACAAGAAAATCACCACAGCTAACAAATGCTGGGTTGATAGCTACGTCCTGAACATGATATGCTACCAATGTTTTATTTAGTAACAACCGGGAAGGTAAAGAAAAAAAATGAGACAAGGGATAGTAAAGAAGAACACATTGATAAATGTGTTGTTATCATGAATGGGAGAATGCCAACAACTGAACATATTAACAACACAAGAAATAAAGAGGCTTAGAAAAATATAATCATTTTCACTGCTCATCATGTCACTTAACTGATTGATTTGTACACATAATATTATAATTATAATATAATAAAAACTAAATTATAATTTAGTCACTATGATGGAATAGCACTTCAATTGCTGACTACAGTGTCTCATTACGAAGGGTGATGATGTAAAAACGCTTTATTTAATCAAATGTTATGAACTTGTTTCACCCAATAAATTAATATTTGTGTAATACTCTGCCTCGTATTTGTGCAGTATTTTTGGATCAGCAAATTGACAGTTACACGTTGTCATGATTTGTTGAGTAAGCAATAAGCAGTGAGGAATTTAGGAGACATTCTTTTCCTCTAGTAGCTTAGCAGGAAGGAGGTTGCCATCCTTTCGCCTGTAAAATATTTATACTTTTCTATATTTTGTATTTGCCATCTGGAAACAGTTAATTAATCGTTATGTTGACAATTAATAATGCTCTTTATGCTAGGTTTGATTAGGCAAAAAGTGGAAATATGATTTTTAAGTTTTCCTAATTACTGGAAACTCGCAAATTTCTAATTTCAAGTAATAATCCCCAGATTTCTTGGAATGATCACTTGAAGATACGGAGTTACGTGCTATGAGTTGTACACTCGGCAGGCTATGTACCGATACGCAGAAAGGGACGGGCAACATGTAGGGTAACCCGAACATAATGAAGTCAATTCTCTAAACCTATTGAGTTTTTTTTACCACATATCTACAAAAAAATGTCTTCACCAAATACAACATACCACAGTCGATGACAATTATGTTGGACCACTGAAGCAAAAAAGACTGCGACACAACGCATTTTCATTCTCTGGACTACATCCAGCTGGAAATCTAGTAGAACCATTGTCTTTCTAAAAAATAGATCCAGCGGGAGTTTGAAAATGAACGATCAACAAGAAGATGAAGAAATACAACATAACACACGATGAGTAAAACATTGCCGCTGATCACATCTATTGTCTAATATCTATCCTAAAGGGATGATGGTCAGAATATCCACACTTGCCGTTAAGCGTAGGGATGGTAACTGGGGGCTCTAGTTGTCTATCCAACGCCAAATGTGTCGCCTTGGCTGTGTTGAATCCGTATTTGTTCAGGGTTGTCTTGATATTATCTATCTTTCTTTTTTTTGCCTTCCTCTGGCCTTGTACCCGGATCTTCTTATGTTATATGTTGTTGTCTGTAGTTGGTTATAACTACTGTCGATCACATCACACAGGTAATAAATAGGAGTACATAATGTCGTGGGGTGGCGCGATAATGCAATGTTAAGTCATTCCACCGACGACCCGCAGACTTGGTTTTCGAGTCCTTTCGTTATTTGTGATGTGAAATAACAAATACACACATTGTTCGTCCAGGCACACGGAAGTAGGGTACCAGGTCTTATGCTCTAAGAAGGTCAGGGAATGGCCCCATCACTACTGAGCAAGTACCCGCCTTACTATCTGAAAGTCTTTCATTTACTGACTAAAGTTAGTTTTTCCTTGGTACTAGTATCCCATTTCACGTAGCTGGGGAAAAAAGTAGATCTATAAAAGGTTCCACCTACTTTTCCCAAAATTAAAATGATGTATCTCATACAAAGTAATTAGGTCTGGGACCTAGGGACACAAAGTGTGGTAATGGAATGGTCTTCCTACACGAGGAACAGCTCGCTGGCTGTGAAGCGCCTCGCCGGAGGAAAGACAAACAACCGATGACCCAAGCAAACTCTACTGAGTAGAATGCTCCTCAAATAGACATTGCACCAATGCGAAAGTTGTAATTTTGAAAGAAAGCTGGGAGATAATTCCCCGTTGCACATAAGAAGCAAGAGCTAATTGTTCGTAATTCGTGGTGTTCGAAAACAAACATTTCAATCCCAGATTCATGTCAAACGTGAACATAAAGAACAAAAGCCAAAAGAAAACTTGTTACAACAGAAATGACTTGTCTTTGTAGAATTCTCAGTGTAACACAATAAGAGACAGAATAATAAAATATGAGAAGACTAACAAATACAATGACAATCTAAAATTACATTAGAAGACAACAGATTAAGCGTGTTTACATGCTTTCAGATTACCATCAGATAGTGCCCCTCAAAATAATTGCTATATAAACACTGTGGATACAAGCCTGATTGAATGATTTTATTTTCATGGATGTAAAAATGACTTGCAGTGGGGATTTTGATTAAAGTAAGGAGGAGTTGTTCAAAGCGTTGACCTCACCTTCTTGTCGGACCTCATTTGAAACCAGTGGCAAGTCTAATCGAGACGACTGGAAGTGAATTTCGATGCAGTGGATAACCGTGGTTTCCTACATGTCTCACCATGCCCGATGCGGTCCACACCGCGTTGCTAGCCTTCTCCTACATTACGCCGTGGGCCGATAAACTATGGTACCTCATACGCGTAAATTCGCCGACTACAAGCCAGGGACAGACACTGCAAAAGATGGACTACAGAAATAAAAGAATCACCGAAAACAAACATAGGGCCTATAATGAAGCACATAAAAGAAACTTCTCCAGAGAATGTTTCTACCACTAACACTGAAAGTCATTAAGGGGTATGACGTGAAAATAAAGAGCTGTTGACAAACATATTAGAGGAGCAACGTTGCATTATGATAACTATGAACCGCAAACTGGTGATACATATGAAATAATTATATCAATGAAGGACCAGTATGGTAGCGTACTAAATGTCAATACCAGACAGTGTCACGAGTGTCTCGTATACAGATTATTTAATAAGGTTCAGAAGACGTAGATGATTGACTTCACTGTACACGGTTTCCCATATGTACTCGGTTACTCTCTACGAAGCAGCACGCTGCCTGTCGAGAGTACCACTCATAGCACGTAACTCAGTAGCTTCAAGTGATATTCCACAGGGATCTCCGAAAACATTACTAACAAATTATACAACATTTTAATTATGAAAAATATATTTAATAAATCATCGTCAACAGGTACTCATATGCAAACACGGTAGGCACATTATTGTAATAGTAGACACGCATATGCCTAATAAATTACAGAGTCTGTGTCTGAAGTGGTAACATTTATTTTTTCGATACACAATAATTAGTATGTCGATCGCTCCTGTGTTACCGAGGCCTAAAGGGGAGCAAAGAATAGCAACACTGTTTACCTTCCACGCATGTCGCAAAAGGCGACTAAGGAGGTTATGGGATGGAGTTGACTGTCCAATCCCTTATAGGGTCAGTGACCCAAGCCATGCTGAAGTCGGATGTGTCAGGCTGAAAGGCGCAGATATCGCAGCACTGCTGTAAATCATGATACACCGCATTTCGTTCTCCGGACAACATCCTGCTAATCTGCAGGAGTTTGAGAACGAACGCAGAAGAAGAAGAAGTATGTTGACAAAGATCAAAGGATTGATTTCGTGTATAAAAACTGGACATGATAGACAAATATAAAGTATATATTTTGGGGGCTAAACAAATATTACATTATATGCAAAAATTTGGATTAATAAGTTACATGGTTAATAAGATAATTATATTTGTTTGAGGGTAAAGTTAGTGAAACGTGCTATAGTTTGTCAAGTAGTTCAATATTTGTCTCTGGCAAAAACATCACAACATAATTACTTAATAAGTCACTTCGAAGGTTACTAAGTGTGACGCATGTCCGAGAGGTTAGAACGTCTCACACTAGTGAGGTCTAGAGTTCAATCCACTGTAAGGTCTGAGTTTTTTTTCCTGTTGTAGGGTAAATTAAAAAAACTCACCATGTACATGACGTGGCGACAGCAAGATCATGCGTCCTTTATCACACAGCTATTCAATCCTTTCCCTACAATTCATTAACGGGAAAAATGTAGTGTTGACAGAAGGTTGCTAATCCTATACTTCGAAGAGATAACATTCTATAACTTTAGATTCAACGAATTATATAATAACTGAGGACGAATTTTCAATGATGTATTTGTTGTGTGCACTGTTATATCTTATTGTAAAATGTTGTTGAGATATGCCTAATAATTTAATTTACTTTTGTTAACTTTCTGATCTCTCTCTCTTTCTCTTTCTCTCTCTCTCTCTCTCTCTCTCTCAACCATATCTACTTGTCTCCAGTTTATCGTCGGCACTTGTGTCCATGTTTCACTTCCATAAAGAAGTATTGGAGCAATATCTTAGCACTCGAAATCGAGTATACATTGATATTACTTATTGCGTAGAATGTTTTCATTTGTTAAAATGTTGATTTGTGGTGGATGACATACCTATACATTGAGCCTTCCCTGGTCTCACTAATGACCTATCAGATCAGACACTATTAATCTAATTGTAGTAGATGACATACCTATACTTTGAGACTTCCCTCGTTTCACCAATGACCTATCAGACACCATTAATCTAATTGTAGTAGATGACATACCTATACAGTGAGAATTTCTAATTATGGAAGCTCCACGGCACACCATCTATATAATTATTATTAACGTCAACGCCTCTGAGTAGGAGGCTTCTTCACAACGCATAGTACATCGCTGGGACTAGGTAAATTAAAATGTTACGGAACACAAAGCGTAATTTCGACTAAAATGTCTTCATCAGGACGAAAAGTAACGGATAAACATTAACGTGGTTATCATTATTCTTGTTTGCTATTTCTTCTTGTCTCCTCCTACAGGGTTGTACGTACTGGACGTACTATGTGTGCGCTACAATGCAGGTGTCTGTTTCTCTATGAAGACTTTTAAGTCTAAACGTAGCAGACTTAAGAGAGGGAAGTCGTGGATGGGACGTGCTGATGATGTCATACAAAACGTGTGCAGATTGCAAGATGTGGCAGCTTGTGCGGAATCGATAGGTTTACCCAAAGATTTCGAAACTTGTTTGAGAGTAGCAATAACACTTAGAAAGGAATGCAGAAAATGGTGTCCCACAGTTGTGAAGCAAGAGGAGCAGGCTTTGGTCTGTGAGAATGTTATAGAGGTGGATGTGATTATATACACTGATGGATCTGTGATTAGACATGATCGCAGTGATTGGGCCTTCACAGCTTAGTACGCAAGTAAATCGATCAGGGAGGAGAGTGGGGCTTACTTCCGTGCAGATTCATCTGGTGTTCGAGGCAATGAAAGAAAAGATCAACTGGCGTCATGCGCGAATGTGGCACAATGCAATGGGGCAATGGATGGATCTGACGTTTTGAACTTCATAAGAGATATAGCACGCGAGAGGGATACTAGTGGATGATGATTCCTTTTAAATGTCTAGGATTAAAGTTCAAGGTTTGAAATGTGGTGTTGCTAAAAATGAATATTTTGGAGGATATGATGGTCAACAAGCAGAGAACCGGTACTGTCAGCAGAAATGTAATGGCGAGTACACTCAGGGAGTGATCGGAGCAACTTTGGATGTGTCCAGTTTACAGTGATGATGATCCGACGACTAACTAACTAACTAAATAACTAATTAACTAAGTCGAAACGTGCCCTGCTGTAATGATCCCTTGTTAGTATATCATATGTACCATTGGCAGCACTGTAATGGACCTCAATCAACATTCGTATTGACCAGTGTTACCGAATTTCGTATATTTCAGCGTGTTGAGTTTTCCTGACACTGGTGAGTTGTCACTTTGGGATCAAATATTCGAAAACTACAGTAGTGTGCAAGTGATATCTTTTGTACACAAATCACTGAATCATAATCTCAAATTGGAACGCGCAGTAAAGTAGAAATTTAATTTGTTTAAAAATAGATGCAGAAACTATCTTAGCTCGAACGGTGCGTCACTATAGCAACAATCTGATAAACACTGGAGAACAAGAATGTAGTTTTGAGGTCTTTATATTATTGGCATGTTTTATTGGTCGTTGTCCTAAAGTAGTCACGATTTACTACTTTTACCAAGTCCTGCCCTTTAGTAGTCCTACATCCCGATTAATTGTCTTAGCTGATGCGACTGCATCATTTGTCAGTTTGCGTCGAATCCCTCGAATATACATTCCTGTAGATACATGGGGAAATGATCCTTCTAAAGTGACAAATTTAAATGTCAGAATGTCAGAGGAAGTCCGACAAAGTGGAGAGTGTCGCAGTAACCAAACAAATAAACGATAAACACTACATCATATAATACGGTTACTGGTAAAGACTAACTATCAATGTAAAATAAAATATTTATATTGATATTTAGGATTTAGCAGTAAACTTAGTAATTTATAGAGTATTTATCGCTTCTCAAGTGACGCGATTTAACTTTTCCAATGTTTTTCCTTGATCACTGTGTATACTTTGTGCTGACATTCAATGAATTTCCATAGGAAAAAAAACACCATTGGCGTCACTTTAAAAGGATGGTTCCCGAGTCAACATGACTGTATTGTCGATCGAATCGATTTTTGTATATAGACTACTTTGTGTTGCCTGCATATAAAATGCGCAAATAGTCTGATCAGCCAACATAACTGGCGCTGTTTGAGATCAGAGAGCAGTACTAACATGGAGATGGACTTGGTTTGCCAGTTCTCACAACAGTAATTTGATTTGACAGTTCTTATAACAGTTATGCCTTGTTGATAGTCCGACTTGTGGTAAGACAAATATCCCAGGACGGCCAGGATACTTGGTGAGATCTCAGACGCAAAAAGTTGAATATCCACATCATTCAGAAAGCAATGATATCCTACTATACGTAAATATTGTCTAGAAAACTACTGCAATCTAAATATATTTGGCTGTGTGCTAGATTATGAATATGATACGCTACCAGTTTTAACTTTCACTAAACACAGTTTCGTATTATTACAGCTCCAACGGCTCATGTGTTTACCTATGTTTGCCTTTTCTGACATTTATGTCTGCTGTAAGATAGTCAGGGAAGGCTAAAATATGACAAGCAGGCCAACCCAGAACGTTAAGACATTTTATTATGGCCCGCCAGGCTTATTTAAAAGTACTATATGCTCTGGTCTACGAGCTCAGAACACATTACTTTGGAGATCCAAAGAGATTAAGATAAGGCTATAATTATGATGCAGAAATTCAGGCAATTATGGTGGCAATTGAGCAACTGCTGAAGTCCAACCTTTTCCATAGCCCGTGATATTCATAACAGATGCAAGGTTAGTGTTTCAAGCTCTCCAGTATGGAAAACAAACATACTTACAAAAAATACTTAAACAACTGTCTTACCAATACAGTGTAACCATGCAGTGGACACCCTCTCACTGTGGAATACCAGGAAATGAAAAAGTAGACCTTCTGGCTAAGGAAGGTGCTGCCGAAGAACAACCAGATGTACCAATCATCTACCATCAGAAAAAACACATGATCAAGTCGATAAGAAAATAAGAAACTCCAATACAAGATGACTATCACACTATGAACAGATCAGAACAGGCTGTAATTCTACGCCTCAGAAGGGACACAACAGACTTCGCAGTCACATGTACATAAAAATTAAACACGGCCATACGTACATGTGGACAGGCAGCACAGAGTGTCAAACATATACTTCAAGAGTGTTCTGTGTATGAAACACCGATGCAGACAAATTGGCCAGAGGAAACAACACTGGAATCAAAGCTCTATGGGACACTGTATGAACTACAAAAGACAGTGAGTTTTATTATTGAGATAGAATTACAGATAAAGACATGTACAAGTGAACGAAAGAAGAAGAAGAAAAAGCTTTCTCTTTAACCAAATATCACACGAAAATATCCGGCACGTTGACTTAGAAATAGATCTATCGGGCCTGACGACCTAAAAAGGTTGCCGATTTGATAGTTTAGTAAAGTTTTCTCGAAACTTGACATTTTATCGATCATTTCTAGCGCAATTTTTTTTTCATAATCAGAGCAGGAATTATTTACACTAAATTTCTCGTGGTGGGTTAAACTCTTTCGGCTATATCAGAGCTGTTACCTTAATAATTATTACAGGTCGTGGTTTACCCAAGCTACTGGTTCTTAAAGTGACCATACGCTCCTTCTTTAAGAACATAGAGACCTGAAGGGAGGAACACAAGAAAAAATATTGAAAATGAGAGTGGTGGGTGAGGAAAACCTGTCCAGTGGACCACGGGAAGATAAACAATTGAGTGATAAATATTGATAAATCTTAAATACGTTGGTGACATCTGAAGAGTCAACTATACGATAAATAATGAGAAACATTAAAAACGTTGGTGATCTGTGAAAAGTCAACTATTTAAGTGATAAATAATGAGAAACATTGATGATCTGTCATGAGAGTTACAACCCTTTTTTAACGCTATGGTTACTACTTCTTTCTTCTTCAGCGTTCATTCTCAAACTTCTGCTGGAGATCTCTTGCAGCAGGACCATGGTCCTACTAGATTTCCAGCAGAATGTAGTCCAAAGAATGGAAATGCGTTCTCTGGACTACATCCTGCTGGAAATCTAGTAGGACCATGGTCCTGCTGCTAGAGATCTTCAGAAGAAGTTTGAGAATGTACGCTGAAGAAGAAAGAAGTAGTAACCATAGTGTTTAAAAAGGGTTGTAACTACGATACTCATCATCATCAGGTGCCATGCCGGGTGGCGTAGTAACTATGTTACTACGAAAGTAAAATTCTCTGAAAATAGTACCACACACAACAAATGGTGAAAACGACTATCTAAACCACACTCCCTATGTATTTTAGACATTCAATATAAGGCAATACTGCGTGAAACGTAGCAGCAATAGTACGTACGTAAAACACAAGTTTTATATGTATAATATGTACAATATATTTTTTAGAAGCATATTGTTCAAGGGCTAGGAATTAAATGCGAACCTCAGCAAGTATTAGTTTAGTGTTCCCTAGGGAATGGAGTTTTAGAGTAAGCACTAGAGTAGTGTATCTTCATGTTTTCTTCCTGAAGAGGTTTTCAAAGTTATATATACATGTCTTTATTTGCAACTTGCGTTTCGCTTATGATATTGATCTTATAGCTGGGTCAGAACAATCATTGCAAGAATTAATAGCAAAGTTGGAAAAAGTTACCAGCAAGTACGGAATGGAAATCAATACAGATAAGAGCAAAATCTTGGTAAACAGCAGAGACACAGAAAACCAGACTAATATTGTGATGAATGGACATAAGCTTGAGGTGGCGAATACCTTCAAATACCTTGGATCCAGTATATGCAGCGATGGTAAATGCAAAGCAGAACTAAAAGTAAGGCTGGAGATGGCTTTAGCGTCCTTGTCAAGGTTAACTGTGATTTGGAAAAACAACACCAGTGTTGGAGTGAAAATCACACTGTATAAGTCGCTGGTGCTTTCTGTTGTGTTGTATGGTTGTGAGAGTTGGACACTCACTGCGGACATGGAGAGAAGATTACAGGCTTTCGAGTATAAATGCTACAAAAGAATTCTACGAATGTCCTATAGGGAACATAAGACCAATGTGTACGTAATAAATAAAGTAGAGATGTGTGCAGGTGTCCAGGAGCCATTGCTTTTAATAGTGAAACGACGAAAACTAGCATGGTTTGGACATGTATACAGGCACGATTTCTTGTCAAAAATAATACTTCAGGGAACTGTCGAGGGTGGAAGAAGTAGAGGAGGGGAAATAAAGGCATGGACAGACAACATCCGCATCGCTGAGGATAGAATTCCCTGGAGGACTCTGTGTGCTGAGGCATCTAATGGGGTATCCCTACGACCCTGAAGGGTTACGGGTTTATTGATTGATTGATACATGTCTTAGCGGACTGTTTGACTTAATGTGGTTTTATAATACAATACCATTAGTAGAGCAGTCTTTCTTTGACTCCAGGTGCATCTTTGCCATGTCTTTATTGGTAACTAGAAGCACGCTGCATATAAAAAATTGGTTATTGCAATCGACATCATTGAACTAAGGGCAGATCCATTGGTTTTTTTTCTCACTTATAGCAGAGTGACGAAAGGTAACCAGCATGCGCTTGTGAAGCAGTTTCAGCACATCGTCCTTATCAATAGCCCCGTCTAATGATGCCTAAGATGAAAGTATTCCTGCTATTGTATTAACGACGTGTCCTGGGGAGTATATCCATGCAATCCTTGGAGATTAGGTATATATATATATATATACGCTGTGGGCCAAATAGAAAGACAAATCAGACCATGGATTAAACCGTGAAAATTCTCACCAAAACAATAGTAGTACACATAGGATAGATCGAATTTATAGATTACTTGAAAAAACAACGACAGATTTACCGACATATGTTGCCAATAGATAGAACGATCGAACATAACTTGGGGAAGGGTGGGGGTGGGTAGGTGAACTCATGTTGAGCACAAAAATTATACTCTGAAAGGGGGAGGGAAATACTAGTACTTTCATATGAATGAAGATGAGCGAATGAAAGACAAATAGTTACCAGTATACCATATTTACTTATGTGTACAATAAAGAAATATATGTGTATGAATGAAAGTGAAGGTGTGCGGAAGTGTGAGATATATCCAGAAAAGTCGTAGAAATGTATGTCTTCAATGAAATGGGAAATCTTAGTAGGAAAGCAACAAAAGATCAGAAACCCAATCACGACTTCAACATTCCAAAAAGCCCTTCTTATGACTAAATCCGCGTGTATCTCAAAACTATCCAATCCTTAGTGACCAGAATTCTCAAGAGAACAAGAAATATCAAACCAGAACTCCAAGCACCATTTCAACAATTAAAAAGTCCTTCATAGGACTATACCGTAATCCTCCAAATTTGTAATGTCCTTATCATGACAGACCAGATCCCAGGTCAATCCACCAGTCCCAAACAGAACAACACCAGGTCATTCGGCCACCAGATAAGCCCTGATATAGCCACAGAATATCATTTCAAGGGTAAAGGGGCTCCAGAAAGACGAATCCCTCATCAAACAAACAAACAAACAAGTTGTGGCCCTCTTTTGTCTTAAGTGTCTGGAACAGAAGAGTTCTCTGGAGATGGTCTTCTTGTGTAATGTTTGTAAGCTTGTTCCCGTGGCCTCTTATGATTTTTGTGATTCATCTTTTACATGGTCTGTCTCTGTCTTTATAGCCGTGATTTCTATGTGTCATTGTCAACTGTGGCATGCTGTCTGTTGGTGGTCTGGAATTGTGTGATAATTACTTCATCTGTTGTCTCGTGATGTCAACTGAAGCTATAGATACCGTCCACTAGTATCGATATCGGCCATTTTGGATTGTTCGCAGCTTAGTCTGACACATTAATCAGTTTGGTGATTGATGTTCCAGAGTTCCCTTTGAGTGCAGCAGTGGCAGCCTGGCATTCCATCATTATACTCGATGTAGTAGTTCCGTCTTCTCCACTGTTTTCAGCAACGATTCTACAACGATAGTTGGCCGTGAAGCCACAGCCAGACCTTACCACGGCGAACGGTCTATCTATTCCTTAAATCCTGTGTTGCCTTTCAGTGTCAGGGGGCTGAAGAGTTTTCTGGAGAAGGTCCTCTTGTGTGATTAGTATATTGTGGAATTTGTCACCTCTTTTATTTTGGTGGTCCATCGTTTTCGTGGTCGGCGTCTAGGTCCGCCTTCACTGTATCTGTTTAGCATAGCTTGCTGTTCTTACTGATGGTAGTCTGCTGATGTGTTCCAACAATTTGATCTGTTGTCTCTTACTATATTTCAATATTGTGGTGATGCCGTTCTTGTCTAATGTCTTCATTCCTCATTTAGCGATATTCCTAGGATTCTGCGTAAGCATGTCATTTCAGCTGTCACAAGTTTACGTTTGTTTTGTGCTGTCGTTGTCCATGTTTGGCATTGGTAGCACAGTGTTGGCATAATAATAGTTTTGAAAAGTGTTATTTCGGTACTTAAATCTACATTTTTTGTTTCTGATGATTGGTGTCGTTTGCCCCAGGACTGGGCATGCTTTACTACATCTAGTGTGTATTTCTTTGCTGCCCTTGGCATCTGTTGTTATATTGCTTCTTTCGTATGTGAATTCAATGTCACTTGTTTCCAACACACACACACACATATTTATATATATATATATATATATATATATATATATATATATATATATATATATATATATATATATATATATATATATATATATATATATATATATATATATATATATAATATATATAATATATATATATATATATATATATATATATATATATATATATATATATATATATATATATAAATATTGCTGTTTGTTTAAGTTCGTCATACCTTCATTATTTCGGTCTTTTTTATATTTATCTATAGTTATCGACATACAGTTCTATCGGTAAACACAATAACATAATCTCAGGAGTTATCAACAAATATCTGCTCGAGTTTACTTTTCCATTTTCCCAATTTCTATTTACCATTACAAGTGAGATAATTACTATGCTATGGTCTGATCGATTAGACGCCATTCTTCTTCTATCGGTAAAGTCGCAACCGGGACTATCTCTTCTATAGTCTTTTCAGCTTGCGCCATCCATGACATGCGGCTCTTGATTGTTGCTCTATTGATGTCTTTGATATTCTTATGGATTGGTGTCTCTGATCTCCAGTGACACGCATGTATGATCTAGTTTGAGCAAAAATATGATGATAGTGTAGTGAAAAAATTACAATCATGTGACTCATTATCAAGATCGGGGTATCCGTGGTGCTGCAGCCAAGACTATACGTATTCCACATTCTGCACACATTCTAGACCTTCGAATGCGAACTTATAGAGCGTGAGGATTCCTAATCTATAATTTACCACAGACATGACCAGCTGCAGCTGATGAAGAAAGGGGACCATTAGGTCGTTGCTTGTGTCGCAGAACGTCTACAGCTTTAAGTGTGGTAAGCACTCACGTTCATTGCTGCATATTTTTTTTTTCAACATGATGGTTGCAAGATAGACTGGGATCAGAAGTTACTCCGAGAAAACGCAGTCTATCACAACGCTCAATGTTGTCAACATGAAAGGATACTCCAGGCTAACAATACAATTGTTCAGTGAGCACCAGAGCATTATCGCTTTCTCATGACAGACATGGGAACTTTATTCTATATACCAAGGTGATATTGCATCTAATGGTTCCTGGATGTCTTAATCCATCTGCTATCTCTCGGAGCAGGTCCTGTAGATATGATGTCATGAGCAAAAGTCAACGTCCGTTCCTGTTCAGGGTGTTGAATATTCGCTAGCCGTAATGTTTAGGCGTTGAACAGTACAGGTGATAGGGGAGATCCGTGTGGTAGTTTTGGAAATATTCTTGTAAGATCTGACGTCCATCCACGATTCCACAATTGAAGATTTCGTAATCATTGTGTGTGTTTGACTGCAATGGTTGGGCACCCGCCATCCACGGTGTGCTGGCCAGATATGCTAACCGCCGAATACAAGCTTCACATATGGGTCTAGACATGACCAGCATTACTTTCTGCCGGAGCCTCTTTGTCACCCTCACCTGGTTTGAATAGACTAACAAAATCGTTACTACGGGGGATGGGAGTTAGCCACTATCGCATTCTGGCAGCTACTGATTGCTACGTGTGTCGACTGAGTGCTAAGAACGCGAGAACTACTCCAAAGAATTCTGACAAGCACGACGTCGAAGATACTACTCTTCCTTGACACTCCATATACATCAGTAGTATTCATTGACAAACCTACTGTATATATATATGACTGACATCATCAGTAGTTTTCATTTACAAACCTACTGTAATACATGACTCACATCATCAGTACGATTTTCCTGACACCATGCTTAACCGTCTGACTAGAAACTTCTATGAATTGAAATTGGTTATGAACGGTCGTCATTACAGTTTGGACAAACCAAGTTCACAATACTACCATTATGTCGCATGAACGCATGTCAAATACAAAAATGTCACAATACTTTCATTATGTTACTTGCACGAAGTGCGCAATACTTTCAGAATATGTTGTGCACTCAATTCACAATACTTTCATTATGTCTCGTGAACTCAATTCACAATATATACACATGCTCAGAATTTACAATACTTTCATTATGAATCGCGCTCAGAATTCAAAATGCTTTGGTTATATATCTGGTGTGGTGAACTAATGCTAAGAACTTTTATTTTTCCGGTTGCAACATACGGCTGTAAAACATGAACCCTAAGTAAAACAGCGGCAAAGAAGATCAGTGTAAAGGCAAATAAAGTAAATAGGTTACTAGAAAACTATCAATATAAAATAATAAAATATATAAAATAACAATTAAAAAAAGAACAAATACACTACAACCAATGGAGGTTGTAGTGTTTAAACCCTTGTCATCCCTCATAAATCAGTATTAATATATCAAGCGACATGATCCTTCCAGAACGTTGCTTTCATCGTGGATACTCTGAACGACTCTCTGTTCCAGGCAAGCAGGCCCTGGGACATGTCCAGAGACATGTGCATACTTTCTTCTATGTCGCTGGTCCATCGTCTTCTTGGTCTTCCTCTACTTCTCTCACATGACACTCTACACTCTAGAATCAGCCTTTCGATACCATCATGTTGCTTTAAGTGTCCAAAATACTGTAGCGTCCTTTTTATGGTGGTATTTAGAAGCCACCCGGTGATTTCAAAATTTCGATGTTCTTTTTCTCTGTCCATGATAGTAGGATCTTTCTGTAACACTTCATTTCAAATGAATTTATTCTTTTGGGTATTTTCTTCTTTAAAGTCCAAGTCTCGCATCCATATGTTGCCACTGGGAAAGCACATGATCTTAAAAGTTTTTCTTTAGTGTCGTTATTACTACTTTCCCATAGCTTTCTCATGTGTATTAATTTGAGTGTTGTAATTGCGAGTCTTCTTCTAATCTCGACTGAACAATGTTTGGTAATGTTTATATTTGCTTTCAAATATTCGAATGTGTTTACACATTCTAGTTCTATATTGTCTATGTTGATTATTGGTTTGATCTTTGTTTTGTCTGTTGTCATAATTTTGTTTTATGTGCGATTAGATGTAGATTTCGGATCTTGCTGTATGTCTTTGTTGCTAAGATTAACTGTTTCATTAGCTCTCTCTCTCTCTCTCTCTCTCTCTCTCTCTCTTTCTAGGTGGGGTAGTAAAGTATAAAGGGAAGTCATTTTCTGCGGGTATTTTAATGCAAAAGGTAGATCTTCGGGCAATATTGCCTCTAATCAACAGGGAAGAGATCTAATGATTAGCTCTCCCCACCTAGAGAGAGAGAGAGGGAGAAAGAGAGAGATTCCAAAGTCCGTAATGGATCTGACGTCTGAGAAGCACGACTTAATGACTGTCACTTGAATATCGTGGACATTCTCAATGGCCAGGAGTGAAGAGATCAGTAACAGGAGTATCAGTCTGGTTTGTGATGATGTGCAGATGTTCAAAGAATTGGCCTGAAAGCCCCCTTACAGTTTCACCTATATACGCCATTGTGCAACGCTTGCAATTGATGGTTTAGATGACGTTGTCAGACATACATGTGAACTCTCTTCACTGGTGAAGATGGCTTTGGGGAATTTGGTAGACCAGATCTCGATGACATAAGAACAGGTGTAGCATAAGAACTACGTTTACAGCTGATGGTGCCAAACTTTTGCGGAGCGCCAGGTATGAGATGACCACGGAACAATACATTTACCTTGAGGTTCTTGTCACGTATGTTAGCAACATAAAAAAGTGGGGGGGGGGGGCGTCTCAGGACAAATCACACATATTGTAATCCGACCGGAGAAGAGGAAGATGGATTATGATACGGCCATAATTCTTTCGGATTATATCTATATTTATCTCTGTCATGTGAACGCTTGTAGTGTCGACCTTACTAGTCGTTTCTTTTGTTGCGAATGTAGTCTTGATTAAGACATTTCGGTCGAACGTTGATTTGTGTATGTGTTATTGAGTATTTCAAGTGATTAACAAAACGTCATTACCATACGTTTCGCCTGATATAATTTTTTACTGTGTTTTACATAGACCTATATCATTTTCCTTCTGTAAAGAAAAATGTGTTTTTCAAATATTTACTGAATGTTTTCAAGTGTTTTTACACAACTCTGATACCATTGGTCTTTGGTATATCCTGCGTCGGATGCTAATTTTCCTTTAGAATTAAGTTAGTTAGTCGTTGGATCATCGTCACTGTACTCCGGACAAGTCCATTGGTGCTCAGATCTCTTCTTGAGTGTATCCACCATTACACGTTGACTGACGGTCACAGTTCATCGTTGATTGACCATCATTCTTTCTCGCCCACGAAACAGCTCCTTTCTAGTGACACCACATTTCAAACCAAGTTCCCTTATTCTAGTGATGGAACAAGAGTCATCGTCACTTGTACAGTCATTTCCCACAGGGCGTTCAAAATGTCTGCCCGATCCGTCGCTCCACCAACAGCCGTAGTAGCAGCGTGTGCGGTCAGCCTATCTACTCTCTCATTAAACCAGACTCCTGCATGTCCCGGCACAGAAATAATACGCACACATTAATTCTTCACTGCATCCAGTTACTGTTCCCGAATGTACCCCGCCTGAACTTTTAAAATTATGCTCATCGAGTCACTGAGAATACAGGCATGCTCACAGACAATCTGCGAGCACATTCAATTGCACAACTATGGTTACTGCCAAAATCTCCCATTATCATACTGCTTGTCGTCTGAGCGAATGCACCACTTTCCTCTCTGATGGTCTCCCTCCACCTTTGAGCAGTAAAGGCCCAGGACTCCTGATGTGTCTCTCAACCGACCCATCTGTATATATAATCATATTACATTGAATTCTCACCGATCAGAGCGAGCACCTACGAATCCTCCACTGTCGGACACAATTTCCTGCATTCTCTATTGAGTGTTATTATTACTTTGAAGGCTGTCGGACAATCTAAGTGCGCCGGACTCCATTCCGTGCCATGTAGCACATCATCCAATCTGCACACACTCTGTATAATATCCTCTGCGCATCACATCCACGACTTTCCTCTCTTAAGTCAACTGCCTTTACTTTGAGAATTTCAGGGTGTAGAGGGTGTTCTTTATCAGCGGTGATTTGTAGGTAGTCCCGCACCTTGCACATTTGTATTCTTTTGCAGTTGGGCAATCAAGTAAGTATCGCAGAGTCCGTGCCGACGTATCTCTTGTACACTCCAAAATGATTCGCATGACCCATTTTGGGTTTTATCCAATCTTTATGTTTGACTCTGACTCCGTGCTTACTATGTGATAATTTAAGGAAAACCATGTTATCGGTGCTTTTGATGGATTAACAAAAGTTTCAGAATATACTGCACGACTCCCCATACGATCAAGCTCCATCTGCAAATTTCTGGTGCTTGTTTCTCTATCTTTGCCCTGCCTATATAACAAGATGTCATCAGCATAGGACATAATTCTTCCTGGTCCTGCAATCTGTCAGCTTGTAATATTAACTGTGTGTGTCATGTGACGTATTCTTTCAAGAACGTTGTCTTTCCAATGTATTCTCTGAACCCATCTCTGTCTTGAGCGATGCGGCGTGCATTTTCCAACGATGTATTTGAACTGTATACACATTAAAGAATACTGGAGACAAAGGTGACCCGTGTAGTAGTCCCAGGTTTATGATTGCTGGTGCTGAAGACCAACTCCCACACTTAAGAACAACCTGCCTCCGAAAAAGTGTCGAGACAATCCACCTGACAATAAAAAGGCTTACCTGGAATTGCAGCAGTATTGTCATCAAGAAATCCAAGGGTACTCTTTTATAAGCATCTTCCAGGTTTATTGCAGCCGCGTACGTTTCCATTCGTGTGTCAAAACTTTCGAATATGTCCTGCGCGAATACGGCGACGTTGTGCTAAGTCTGCTTACCTGGACGATAGCCTCCCAACGTCGAGGGTAGTCTTGTATTCCTCTCTAGATACCAAGATGTATTAGTGGACAATTTCCATGCAACAATCGTTTCTAACAATTTGTCAATCGTATGATGACTGCATGGTTATGAGTCTGAAACCCTGCTTCATCGCATGACTCTTGCCAGGCTTGGGTAGTGGGATTAAATAACAATGCAACCAGTCTTCTTCTATTGTGCCATTCGCTAGGCTCTTGTTGAACAACATTGCCAGCTCCTTAAGATCCTCGTCTGACCTGCCTATGAGATCGTCGTACCTAATGCAGTCAGGTCCTGGCGCTGGGTCTCTTGATCTTTTCAGTGCGACTGTAATTGCATTATCGCTTTTCATAACTTGGTTATTGCACACATCTGTGACTGTTTTCATGATTTCATTGTAATTCTCTAAGTTCCTCTGACCAACGTGGGCCTTATAATGAGTCAGCAGTGCTGCACCCTTTATATAATATGTCGTCTGCCATACTAAGTCAGTACTTTGGAAATTAGGGATTGTTTTACGCTTCCATGGATTTCCTTGATTTATGCAGGTGCCAGAAGAGGTTTAGTGAATTTTTGTTTGCAATATCCTGACAAAAGTCGCCCCATTTGTTTTTCCTTTGCAGATTTGGCGATATCTTTAAACCGTTCAACCCTGTCGTCTTTTGTCTGTTTTACTTGGAAACAAGTTTTGGTTGTGCAGTCAATATTTTCTTGCTTTTTGCCACTGTGCAACTATGCTGAGTTTGCTCTTCCATGCATATTGAACCTTATTATTCCACCAGGGGGATTCATTCCACTTATGTGACCTGGTGGTGTGTTTCCTACGTTTTTCATTTCTAATTCTGCGTACGATGGATGACCAGTTACGATCATACTGGAAGTACTTAACTTTAGCTCTCTATTGTGTACTTTTCCTTTGTCCACCAACAAGACACATGGCAAATGGTCACTGCCGTGAGGCCCCAGCACATCCTATCTACATCTGGGTGCGATATCAGCCGTCACTAAACCCAAGTCAATTGCACTGTCGTCGTCCCTAGCAGCCAACCTTGTCATGCGGCCGTCATTTATGTATACTAAATTCATATCAATCAAAACCTCCTCAAGATCTCTTCCCTGTTGATTAGATGCAGTATTGCCCCAAGATCTACCTCTTGCATTAAAATACCCGCAGAAAATGACTTCTCTTTCTTACTTTACTACCCCTCATAAAGATTTCCAACCCTGCACGTTCAGGATGGTGTTGCACGCATACACGTTAACGAGCACGAAAAGGTGCTGTACGTTTTGTACACTGACAGCTTGCAGCTGAATGTCATCACTAACCCATTCAAGACATATCTATTCGTCCGCGTCAACGCCTTCTTGTACAAGAACTACTTGCCCAAAGTGTCGACTAGTGTAGAAACTGTGAGAGTCGGTGACTTGGAGACGATTTCTCATTCCCAACCGTGTTTCCTGTAGAACCACAATATATGCGCTGTACACCAAGTTCACGGTAATATCAAGTAATACATCCTTTGAACATGAAAATAGAAGGCTACATACAGGAACAGTCCTGGAGACAGAAAGAGGAACTAAATAGATTATATTATGATCAACAACAAATTTAGAAATCGTGTTAAGAACACTAAAACATATCCATGAGCAGATATCAGCTATGACCATAATCTAGTGATGTCTAAAATACATGAGATAGAACATAGAAAAGTTAAAGATCCCCAGTTAGAAGCCATCAGCACTAAAGCAACCAGACATACAACAAAGATACATTGTAGATGTAAGGAATATATATGAACATCTAATGATAGAATACGTGGAACAATACAGAAGGGAAAATTCAGCAGAGAAAAAAGACAATAAATGGAACAGCCTACGGAAAAGTATTCAAACATCAAATGAACATTTACCAAAAAGAAAAGCCAAGAACAAGGAAACATGGATGGCAGATGAAAAATTAGAAAAGATGTCAGATGGAAAGAAAAATAAAAATACCCCCAAAAAATACTCAATTATTGTCAATGAGATCCGTAACATGTGCAGAACAGCGGAAAAATAATGGCTCGAAACAAAATGCAGTGAAATAAGGGATGTGTTAATACACCAGAATACATAAATAATGCATAAGGAGATAAGGCAGATCACAAATAAGAAACATTCTATAAATAGAGGTTGTTGTATTAAAGATGAAAATCATATTTGATAAAACAGAAATACTTACACGATGGGCAGATTATGTGACAGAGAACTGTTTGACGACCAACGGAACAAAAAAACCAACAATACACAACAATGATAGACCAGAAATACTGAAAGCAGAAGTAGAAAATACAATAAAATCAATACAATGTGAAATGGCTGCAGGCTCCGACAATATAACAGCAGACATAATATAAATTCTATATGCATTTGGTGTGGATATTATCACAGAACTTTGCAATGACATATATGAAACAGCTCACATAAAGACCTAACATCAGCAATATTCATACGACTACCTAAGAAGCCCAGGGCGTCTGTGGACTGTACAGAATATAGAACAATAGGTCTAATGAGTGATATAACTAAAATGCTTCTCAATATGATATATACATTTTAGTTATATCACTCATTAGACCTATTGTTCTATTTGCTTCATAGATTACAGCACGACCTTTGACAGAGTCCAACATGAAAATTTTAACAAATATATTCATGAAATAGGCGTAGATGGAAAAGACATCAGACTGATTAGAAATATATATTGGGGACAGACTGCATCAATAAGGTGTGAAAACAGATACTCACCATACATAGAAATAAATAGAGGGGTAAGATAAAGATGCATTTTATCACCAAGTCTATTTAATATCTAAACAGAGAATATCATAAAAAATATAGAAGAAATGCCAGGGCGCAAGATCAATGGGGAAATAATAAACAAACTGAGATATGCAGATAACACTGCTGTTTTTTGTGTGCAGAAAGTCAACATTAACTAAAAAGACTAATAGATCAAGTCAATAAATCAAGTAAAGAATATGGACTGGATATAAATATTTTTAAAAGAAACATGAACCATGATAATCAGCAAAGTCACAGATGGACAAGAGCTAAACATTAACATACATGAAGAGAAACTAAAATAAGTAAAATATTATCAATATCTTGGACACATAGTCACAAATAACGGCATGTGAAACAGAAGCTAAAAGGAGAATAAGAATTGCCAAAAGTACCTTCAATGAGATGAGGAAAATAGTAACATCTAAAGAACTTATAAACAAGTTAAAATATAGAATTATAAAATGCTACATTAATTCTATATTAATGTATGGCTCAGAAACATGGACACTAAATAAACAATTAGAAGACAGAATTGATGCCTTTGAGATGTGGGTATATAGAAGAATGGGGAGAACATCATGAAAAGGGAAGAAACCAAAAAGAAAGGTTCTAAAAACACTTAATATGAAGAAAGAATTTCTAAGAGAAATAAAGATCAGGCACATACAATATGTTGGACACATTAAAAGACATGGCACCTTATTGAAGACCTTACTTGAGTCAAAGGGATGCGATCAAGAAGTAAGCAGAGATACAAGTGGAAGAGTAATATCACAAGGCGGATAGGTTAGTCTAACAGAGTGCAGCACCAAAACAAGAGACAGGGGATGTTGGAGGTCTGTTGCAGCCACCCTCCGTTGAGGAGACGGGACGTGATGCCAATGGCACTTACCAGCTATCAACACTTACTTATCTAACTTACTTAACTTATTTATCCAGTTATCGACACTAGCGACACCTACAGGACAAAATACGTAACGATTTCAAGAACAACCGAACGACTTTTGGCCTATGGAGTCTCGCTCTAGCGCGTCGACCATGCTGTTTGGCCCCGCACCGTTTATGACGTTTATGTTTGCCAGCCTTTTTTTTTCTAAGCCTGTATTCACGTGATATAACAGCTACACTCATGAAATTCTCAACTCTTATGCACGTACTCCGTCGCACCAGCGAAGATCTTGATGAGTGGACCATGTTGCCAAAATAGCTAATACCACATCCTAGACGAAATAATGAAATAATACATCTTTCAAGTGATGTTGACGGGGTCACACAAAAACACACGTCGATATGTTCACAATTTTGACCGGAAGTAGCTATAGATGTACTTGCTTGCTAACTTTTAGACGAATATAAGTACATCTAAAGGTAGCTACAGGTGTATTTGCTTGTTAACATTTAGACGAATATAAGTACATCTAAAGGTAGCTACAGGTGTATTTGCTTGTTAACGTTTAGACGAATATAAGTACATCTAAAGGTAGCTGACAGGTGTATTTGCTTGTTAACGTTTAGACGAATATAAGTACATCTAAAGGTAGCTAAAGATGTACTTGCTACCTAACTGTTCCTTTTTTTTGTTATTGTGTTTTTTTGCTATACTAGTTCCATGTTTAATATCAAAATTCTTTACTTGCCTTAAATTGTTAAATTATTAAAGATAACATTTAGAAGTACTTTGGTCTACACTTTGCAATAAATGTGGTACTACTTTGAGATAACACAGAAAGCCACGTTCTTATGATTGCCTATGTTACAAGAACAAATATGTCATTAAAAGTAACATTTCTGTGTGCTGACTCGATACCGTTTTAGTTAATGCTTTGATTTCGCTTCACATTTCGCTTTGATTTAAACGTGTTTCAGAGAAAGACAGCTGTCGTTGATGTCAGGAAATAAATCATGATAACAGCTACTACGGTAAGATTAATGTTATGACAAGCTTATGAGTTTTTATACGAGTAATGCATTAATGGAACTCCCATACTATGTAAGAATTAAATATATACGCCTACATCTTTATTTTTTTGTATTATTAATCAAACATACAGTTTTAATTAAACGTATTTTGCTAGTGTCAGTGGTATAGAGTGAAACACATTGGAGAATACAAGACAACTTTGCATGCGGATGGAAGTGGATGCAGTTATCGCCACTCTCAAGTAGATTTTTGAAACTGGATTCCTGATTAGAAACTAACATCATAGCACGCATGTTACTCCCATAAGTTCTCCGTTGTCCGTTACAGCAGCCATCCCTGCGTATGTAGTAGACTCAGAGTCCCGGTGTGTTGTTCATTACGTCATCTTCGGATCTTTACACGAAAACTACTTTTCAATCCTTCACCTCTAAAAATTTCTGACATTCTTTGTAATGTTGACGTTCTCAGCCTCAGTGACACCATCTTCATCTTGAAATGAATTTATGACTGCCTTAATCAAGTCTGCTTTATCTCTTAACAATGTGCCGTCTATCGTCGCATTGTTTGCCAGAAAAAGGTCTCGCTCGTTTCCTCTGACCACAGCATGACCAGGTCAGTATATCCATGTAATGCTCTGGACATTTGAGTTATTCAATAAATCAAACCATTCTTTTCTCGGTATGCATTTTTCCATCTTACGTAACATGCTTTGAGAGTCTGTGAGTATTACCGAGTGTGTTGATGTATTAGATATCAACCAATTTGGTGCTAGTGTAACTTTTGGAACTTAATTTACTAAGCAGATATTGTTTTAAACTCGTAGTCCGTGCTTCGAAAACCTCTATAGCTACTTTTAACCGAGGCATCACATGGATACTGTTCTGCATCTACAGGCGTTTGCGGTAATGAGAGAGCAGACATATATGCATTCAGTGCATCAAGGCTGATGTTGGCAACAAACAAGGGGAAAGTACATAAACTGCTTCACGAGCGCCTGATGTGTGCGGGCACAGTGATTGATGAGAAATCTAGGCTGATGTTTGATATTAAATATAGAACTAGCACAGCCGGATGCTTACAGAGTAGAATGATTTCATTATTCAACTAGCGAGTCTCAGAAACAATTAGCAAGCAAACCCTTCGATATTTACTATGGGAGACATAGGTGCAGGGAAAACTTATGGATCTGTCCAAAGTGCAGTGATGTCGGTTGATAACTCATATTCATCTTATTTCTCATTGACACAGAGGTCTAAAACTATCACTCTCCCCCAGTTTTTCAGTTTTAAGCTATTTTAATGTATTTTGTAAGAAAAGTAATATTGTCCTACTTTTTTTAGGACATTAAGCCTGTATTTTTCATTGACCAACGGGAACTGGTCAGTGTCACGGCAGATGCATTTTCTTTCTCGGGTGATTATTTTCCTTAGGATTAATTGACCTAGCAGCCGTTGGTAATTTTAAAAATATATCATATTCAATTGTGAAGCCAGTAGCCACTGATGTACCATGGCCCCTGTTAAATTATGAAGCCAGTGACCACTAATCTACAATGGCCCCAGTTAAATTATAAAGCCAGTGACCACTAATCTACCATCGCCCTAGGTTAAACTGTGAAGCCAGTAGCCACTGATGTACCATGGCCCCAGTTAAATTGTGAAGAAATAGTAAAGCAAAATGAATTAAACAGGTTACTAAAAACACTTATGTGTTTTTAGTAACCTGTTTAATTCATTTTGCTTTACTATTTGTTCATTCGGTTACTGCGGCACCCTCCACTTTGTCGGACACCCTCCGACCATTTGGTTATTTATAAATTATGATGCCGGTGAACACTAATCTACCATGGCGATTGTTAATTTTAGAAGCTAGTAATCTACTGAGGTCCCAGTTTTACTTGTAAATAAGTCGGAAATTATTTAGACTTTCCTGCTCATCGTACGCATGAGTAGTTGCTGCTGCTTATTATAGGAAGAGTTATCTTCATACCCAACAGCAGTTGCTGCCATGGGACATAACTTTACTTTACTCATCATAGCCTTGTTTTCTCCGGACATTCCACTGTTCTCTGTCTGTGTGGCTCCAGTCAAACATATACCTATATTGCTATTATTATTTCAAAATCCTTCTTGTACATGTTGAAGCGACTGCTTTGGCAATCCGATATTTTTCCACCATTTATAAAAGGCTTCCTTTGCTCTTCTTAAAATGAAAACATACATTCACGTAAGTTTTCTCTTTTTTTTTCTTCTGCGTTCGTTCTCAACCTCCTACAGATTAGCAGGATGTATACCAGAGAGAGGAATGCACTGTGTCGTAGTTTACAGCTTAACTGCGATATTCACAACTTTCAGTTCGACACATTCGACTTCAGCATGACCCCTGGGTCATCGTGACGTGTATGATTTGGAACAACCAACTCCACCCCAAAATCTCATATGTCGCCTTTAAAAACATCCGTGAAATGTGAATCTCATGTGTCGCCTTTTACGACATCCTTGAAATGTACACAACCTGGCTATTCTTCGCTCTCCTTTCTGGACACATCAACACAATGGCATTTGTTATTATAATAATAGATACATCACGTGTGACACTCCAGGATGGTTTTGTGAGATTCGTTTTTATTTTCGTAATGATTGAATGCTCCTTTCATGATTTCTGTGTTTGCCACTATCTCGAAACGTCTAGTGTTCCAGTATATATACACAAATCATTCAGTATCTGTCAACGATGACTCATAATACATAACCGGTACACATCGATCCAACTGTTATCAGTGATACTTAGCAGTCTGTGCTTAATGACATTTCGTGTGAACAGAACAATTGGTGAGCTTAGGTTTTCAGGTATATTATATAGTCATTAATTTATATGAGTAAACTCACTTCAGGTGAGCTTTCTATTTGTAGTTTAGGTACTTACTTTGAATATATTTCACTGAGCTCTAATAACATTTTATTCAATATAGAAAATAACTGTATTACTTCCTTGTAAGGTAATTGTCGCGTGACTGTTAGTGGTGAACCTTAACGACGACCATTACTTAACTAAAGGTCTATATACTTCATGTACAAGTTCTATTTATATGTTCTGCCTCTGACAGTTCTACTCATTTGACAGAGTCTGAGTCACTTATATCAGCGTTCTAGTACAGATACGTTCCCTTTAATTTACGCTCCGCTGCTTATTGATATTTATATACGAGATGTTGTGAAAAAGACGGTTGCCTTTTAAAATTGAAGGAAAGATGTTGCCTTTTTCCAGTGCAAAATCTTGTTCAATGAAAATGTTGATAATCGTGAATAAAATACTCAGTTTATTAAGATATAAATGATTGATTTGAGTCTTTTGTCAAATTTGCGAGCCCTTTTTTGAGACGACAAGAGCTAAACATAAACATCCATGGAGAGAAACTACGACAAGTAAAGCATTATCAATATCTTGGGCACATAGTCACAAATGATGGTAGATGTGAAACAGAAGTTAAAAGGAGAATAGGAATGGCTAAAAGTACCTTCATTGATATGAGGAAAATATTAACATCTAAACAAATTACAAACAAGTTAAAAATGAGAATTATAAAATGCTATATCTATTCTATATTAATGTATGGCTCAGAAACATGGACACTAAATAAACAATTAGAAGACAAAATTGATGCCTTTGAGATGTGGGTATATAGAAGAATAGGGAGAACATCATGGAAAGAGAAGAAAACAAGTAAAGAGGTGTTAAAAACACTTAATATGAAAAAAGAACTACTAAGAGAAATAAAGATCAGGCAAAAAAATACTTTGGACACATTAAAAGACATGACACCTTATTGAAGACCTTACTTGAGGGTAAAGTCAAAAGGAGGAGGATAGAGGTAGGCAGAGATACAAGTGGGAGAGTAACACCACACGATGGACAGGTTACAGTCTAGCAGAGTGCACCACCAAGACAAGAGACAAGGATGTTGGAGATCCGTTGCAGTCACCATTCGTTGCGGAGACGGCACTTTATGATGATGTTTTGAGACGGAGATCATCCTTCAAAGTATACCCTATTTGACTTTTTCCTTAATTGGTCACGTTGTGTCAACAGCCAATGCAAATCACCTGAAAAGTACAATAAAGTCACTGTTGAAGGATGATTCCCTTTTAGTCAACAGTACTGTATATATTCCGAAAGACTCAATTGATTTGCTTGTACTTCGGTTTCATTTCTCCCATATATACACAGTTCATCGAAACAAAGGAAGCAGTGTGGTTCAGTGGTTAGTGCATTGGTTTCAAAGTCCCGTGATATGAGAATCAAATTTAAAATCACTTAGGTCAACCCTAAGAAAATGGATAAATTATCGTGTGGAAAGTAAAAGCGCCGAACACGATGCTATTTGGCCTATAACATACCTATATACACATATAACATACCTATATACACCTTTAGTCAATGACAAATACGGACTTAACCATGACCGTCGTCAATAGAAGAACTCTGTAAATAATTAATTCGGCTTCAATTCGTTACTTTAAAAAAAAAATTATTGTCGTATTTCCTTTGGTCACTATTTATATACTTGGAGTCGCCTTGGCTATTTTTGGTATGCTACTCCAAGTATGTAAATAGTGATCAGCGGAAATCACGACAATAATCAAGAAAAGGAACGAATGAAGACCAAATTAATTCTGCGTGGAAGTCTTCTAATGGTGATGGTCATGACCTAACACTATTTCCTAAAACGACTTAATAGTGTGCAAAAGTGAACTTTACAACATAGAAGTTGCCTGACGAGATTATCACTCAACAGATTGTGACTTCGTAGGTCGTGCCGAGTCGCTCGTCAATTATACAGTCTTTTGGACTCACCGTTTTGAACTTGTCCATAATATTCATTGTTCACTTTGTGTATACGTTATGGGAAAAGTCAAACAGCGTCACTTTTGAAGGATGATAACTGAATGAATCTTCAGTACTGCATATTTGACGCTGGAATGGTTCAAGCGGGGATAATGCACATCAACTTTTAAATTAAACGTACTTATGAAAAAGACGAATATTTGATAACCTAGTGAAAAAAAAGATACCAAATAGATGCAAAAAAACATACCAGATTCTAGGACAGATCACACGTATTTTTAAGAACAAAAATGTAAACATAGACACTAAAGTTGCATTATACAAGGCTGTTATTATTTCATCACTATGCTACCAGGGCCAAGCCTGTACAATGACTGCACAAGACAAAAGAAAAATAGTGACAGCAGAAATGACATATCTACGAAAAATACTCGGAATGTCATTAAGAGATATAATTAGAAACGATAACATCAGACAGATAACCAAAACAATACCAGTATTGGAACACATCAATGTACCAGAACAAACCCCGTGGAGTGAAAGGCATGGAATGCCAATATACATTCAGACCCATCTGAAAGGAATACTAAGCGAGGTCGAACAGAACAATGTGCAGCGAAGGACAGTCACCCTCAGTTTCCTGGATGAGGAATATCCAAAAGATATATGGGCCAGAGTATACACAGATGGATCAGCACAGAATGCAGTGAGGAATGAAGGTCAAGGTGTATATATATAATTTCCAAACAAGCCTAGAGATACAATCAGAACACCGACAGGAAAATTCTGCAATAATTATGATGCAGAAATCCAGACAATTAGTGTGGCAACTAAAAAACTGCTGAACTCCAACTCTGACCTACAGCCTGTGGTATTCCTCACAGATGCAAGGTCAGTGCTTCAAGCTCTCCAGTCTGGAAAACTAACAGACTTGCAAAAACTACTTAGTGAATTGTCTTACCAGTATAGGGTAACCATGCAGTGGATACCCTCTCACTGTGGAATACCAGGAAATGAAAAAGCAGACCAACTGGCTAAGGAATGTGCTGCCGAAGACCAACCAGATATACCAATCACCTACCATCAGAAAAAACAGATGATCCAGTTAATAAGAAAGCCACAAACACCAACACAAGATGACTATCACATTATGAACAGATCAGAACAAGTTATAATTCTACGCCTCAGAACAGGACACAACCGACTCCGCAGTCACATGTATAAAAAGTTCAAGATTGGCAACACGGCCATGTGTACATGTGGACAGGCAGCACAAAGTGCCAAACATATACTTCAAGAGTGTTCTGAGCATGAAACGCTGAGGCAGACATATTGGCCAGAGGAAACAACACTGGAATCAAAGTTCTATGGGACACTGTATGAACTACACACAAAAATGAGTTTTATTCAGGAGACAAAATTACAGATATAGACATGTTTCAAGTGAACGAAAGAAGTAAGACAAGGGGTAAGACAAGGATGCATTTTATCACCAAGCCTATTTAATATCTACACAGAGAATATCTTTAAAAATATAGAAGAAATACCAGGACTCAAGATCAATGGGAAAATAATAAACAACATTAGATATGCAGATGACACTGTTCTATTAGCAGAAAGTGAACATGAACTACAAAGACTAATAGATCAAGTCAATAAATCAAGTAATGAATATGGACTGGATATAAACATTCAAAAAACAAAAACCATGATAATCAGCAAAGACACAGAAGAACAGGAGGTAAACATAAACATACAGGGAGAGAAACTACAACAAGTAAAACAGTATCAATATATTGGACACATAGTCGCTAATGATGGCAAATGTGAAACAGAAGTTAAAAGGAGAATAGGAATGGCTAAAAGTACCTTCAATGACATGAGGAAATTATTAATATCTAAACAAATTACAAACAAGTTAAAAATGAGAATTATAAAATGCTACATCTATTCCATATTAATGTATGGCTCAGAAACATGGACACTAAATAAACAATTAGAAGACAAAATTGATGCCTTTGAGATGTGGGTATATAGAAGAATAGGGAGAACATCATGGAAAGATAGGAAAACAAATAAAGAGGTGCTAAAGACACTTAATATGAAGAAAGAACTACTAAGAGAAATAAAGATCAGGCAAATAAAATACTTTGGACACATTAAAAGACATGACACCCTATTGAAGACCTTACTTGAGGGTAAAGTCAAAGGGAAGCGAGCAAGAGGTAGGCAGAGATACAAGTGGGAGAGTAACATTACACGATGGACAGGTTACAGTCTAGCAGAGTGCACCATCAAGAAAAGAGACAGGAGATGTTGGAGATACGTTGCAGCCAACCTTCGTTGCGGAGACGGCACTTGATGATGATGATGATGGGACACTGTATGAACTACAAAAGACAGTGAGTTTTATTAAGGAGACAGAATTACAGATATAGACATGTTTCAAGTGAACGAAAGAAGAAGAAGAAGAAGAAGAAGAATTAGTACTTTTGTGTCTCTGCGTTTGCCAAGTGTTTGCATTCTTCCCATTTTCTTCATCTCTGCTATGGGTGTTGATTTCATTGCTCCCAACATTATTCTAAGTGCCTGGTTTTGCACTTTATCTAGATCTTGTAATGTGGTGTTTGATGCAGAACACCATGCAGCTGAACCATATTCCAGGTGTGGTCTTATGCCTTGCTGGTAAACTTTACTGAGTATATTCCCACTGGCTCCCCATGTGGTTCCACTTAGTTTTCTCAGGATAGCTAACTTCCTCCTGGCTTTTGTTGTTGCTTTGTTTATGTGCTGCTTCCATATCAGTTTATCATCAAAAGTAACTCCGAGGTATGTGGGTTGTTTGTCTTCTTTCAAGAGTTATCCATCTATTTTGATATGACCGGCTTTTTGTTTTGGTGAGAGGGTAAAGAGTGTAGTGCTGCACTTATCTGTGTTAATGCTGACGCACCATCTATTAGCCCAACTACAACAAGTAAAACAGTATCAATATCTTGGACACATAGAAACAAAATGGCAGATGTGAAACAGAAGTTAAAAGGAGAATAGGAATGGCTAAAAGTACCTTCAATGACATGAGGAAATTATTAATATCTAAACAAATTACAAATAAGTTAAAAATGAGAATTATAAAATGCTACATCTATTCCATATTAATGTATGGCTCAGAAACATGGACACTAAATAAACAATTAGAAGACAAAATTGATGCCTTTGAGATGTGTGTATATAGAAGAATAGGGAGAACATCATGGAAAGAGAAGAAAACAAATAAAGAGGTGCTAAAGACACTTAATATGAAGACAGAACTACTAAGAGAAATAAAGATCAGGCAAATAAAATACTTTGGACACAATAAAAGACATGACACCTTATTGAAGACCTTACTTGAGGGTAAAGTCAAAGGGAAGCGAGCAAGAGGTAGGCAGAGATACAAGTGGGAGAGTAACATTACACGATGGACAGGTTACAGTCTAGCAGAGTGTACCACCAAGACAAAAGACATGAGATGTTGGAGATACGTTGCAGCCAACCTTCGTTGCGGAGACGGCAATTGATGATGATGACATATGTGATACAAATACCTACTTCTCTATCTCTCTCTTTCTCTCTCTCTCTCTCTCTCTCTCTTAATCTTGATCTCTCTCCCTTTGTGACGTTCTCTATGCAGAACGTTGTCCTCACTGTCATTCTGAAAGTCTCACGGTTCTGTGAGAACTGCCCAGCTTCTTCCAGTGTCATATTCAGAAGGTTTTTAATGTCATAAATGCCTAAACTAGATAACAAAATATGATAAAAACAATTGTAATACAACCAATAAGTATGAAAACCGTTTCATCCTAGTTCATTTTAGTAGAATTGTTTAATATTTTGTTTATTCGCAGTGATAGATATTTGTAACACATATTTACCTATGCACTATATTTAATTTGGTCTTCGTGTTGCTACGGTCCATACCTGATTGTTGAGTCCTCTGGAATTTTGGTAATTATTTATAGTTTAATAATCACGACTGATTGAGGGATACCGCCGAAGACGGATGTGTTGGGTAATTGGCGCAAATATAACGGCAACACAACGCATTTCCATTCTCTGGACTACATTCAACTGGAAATCTTGTAGGATTATTGTCCTGTTACATGAGAAATCCAGTGGGAGTTTGAGAATGAACGCTGAAGAAAAAGAAGAAGAAGATTGAGCGATGTACATCATATAACATGTTATATGACTGTATGAGTCATTCTAATGTTTTAACGATAATATATGAACACATTCAAAGTGAATCCTGTCACATTTGATCTGGCTATGAATTGTATGGTTATAATCAATCATTGAGAGGTCATAAAACTCTAGTTATCAATGTTATTGATTTACTCTTTCCATAAGCTCAGAATGGCGACATATTTTAAAATTATTTTCCTTTTTATATTATTCATCGCTAGTATGTGTAGACTTATGGGTGTCTGTCTATAATTTACTTCCATTAAAAAAATAGGTGTGAGGGTGGGGACATGGGTCTGAAAATGTGTGACAATGGTGAGATGACTAAAGTTGACGTCAACAATACTGCATTTTATAAACCACTGAAATTGTTTCATATATAAACATACTTCTAAAAAATATGGAAGAAATGTATTTTTTCTGCAAAAATAATTTTGTAGGAGGTAAAAATATGTGGACATAATTAAGCAGGAGGTTTCAATTCTTGACAGCTGTTGACATGGAGGATGTTGGTAAAACATTGTTGATGTCATTTATGGACTTTCTCTGTATCTATATTTTTGTGTGCACTTTATCAATAATAAAGACATTGTGTTGCCGTGGCCCGAAAGGGGAGTAAAGAATGGCAACACTGTTTACATTCCACACATGTTGAAAAATCGAATAAGGAGGTTATGGGATGGAGTTGGCTGTCCCATCCCATATAGGGTCTTTGACCCAAAGCCATGCTGAAGTCGCATGTGTCAGGTCGAAAGCGCAGATATCGCAGCAATGTTGTAAACCATGGCACAACGCATTCCGTTCTCCGTACTACATCCTACTAATCTACAGGAGTTTGAAAACGAACGCAGAAGAAGAAGAATGTCTGGATTGTGTCACCTGTACATTTCAAATGTGATACGAAACTACAGTCGTTGATCAGAAACCGCCTGACTTGCGTAGCCTACCGCACTTGTTAAGTATCTATGACGCCATTCCTCGAACTCCCAAGAGTATGAGCCCTGATACCCTACTTACTGTTGGCTGGGTGAACAACATGAGTCCTTTTTATTTCAAACAACGTATATTGAGTGAATTAGAAAACCGGATTTGCTAGTCAGCTTGCTAATGACTTAATATTACACCACAGCTGCAACCTCATATATGGTCACAAACTTTCATAAATAATAGAAATAATTGCCTAAGAAATTCCATATGTTCATAATTGAATGGGCGACTTAATACACTTTTGTTATTGTGCTAATTGTTAGAACTCTGATGGTCGTATTACTGGACAATAATCTTGTTATATGATATGTTATGTTTGTTTCCATCGCCAAGAAATACATGTCACTATAGTTCGTTTCATAAATCATGTTATTCACTTGATTTCAATTTTCACGAAAAGTACCCGATGCAAAGCAGCCATATTTAGCAGTTAGATACACAGCACGACCATATGAATTTATATTTTACAAATGGATAGGTAGATTAGAAAATGCAAAAAACATTTTTTTTTTGCTGTATATTATTAGGTATTACATATTTGGCATGTTGATTATCATCTTCGCACACCGGACACGTCCATAGGTGCTCCGATCTCTGCTTCAGTAAATCTCTCAGGGTATAACGGCTGATGGTTCCGGTTCTATGTAGGTTCACTACTCTTTTTGAAATCTGTGTCAGGGGTTCTCTTCGGGCAACGCCCATCCTCACTCCCAATTCTTGATATTGACTCATGCTTATGCATCGCAAAATCCTCTGATCGTGAGGACTCACGAAGAGCAGTGAGTATGTCTGCTCGGTCCATAGACTGGCCGTCTGTTGTGGTGGCGAGACAAGCTAATTTGTCGGCCCGTTCGTTTCCCTCCACGTCCGCATATCCGGCGACAAAAATAGGCGTGAGTTTTCGTAGTGATGCCCGCGTTTTAGCTCTCTCCAGTGACTCCGCTTACTTATATCACACTATTGCTATATATTATTGCATCTTTCGTTACTGCATGTTTTCCTGTGAAGGAGTGCAGGGAGGCGTTCTATGGGCTGTGGATAAGGAGAAAAGAATGGTTCTCACATTTTACATTTTACAAAAATACACAAAATTAATTCATCTAACCAAAAATACAGCGAAACTGACATTAAATATCATAACAATGTCTCTTCGAAAGTATATAGCAGTATTTCCAACTGAGTAACTATAAGCTCTTGCTTCAGGCGTGCAGTGGAGTGATTTCTCCAGAGCTCTCTTTCATTGCCAGAAGATTTCTTGCTTAAGTGTATAATACTTTAAGATGAAGCCTCATACTCAGAAAGGGTATGTGATCTGTTATGTTTTGATATATTGCATTTCTGGCGGTGTTTCTATTCGCTGCCTCATTCCTTTATTATTCTTTCTCGCTACAAAGCTGTCATTTGAAATGTTTTCATGTCTTTTGTTTCAATTGACTGCTGACCAGTATCTAACAATAATAATACTGCTGCTAAGACCTTATTATCTTTTCAGAAAAAAATTGTTTGCCATAAGGATTACAAGATATAATTGATGGCGATGGTAGATATGGCTAGTAGGAGCAATTCTTTCCATAGTATAATTTCCGAGTTGAAACATAGAAACCATGTGTTGCCAATTCAACAAGATCTCTCTCTCTCTCTCTCTCTCTCTCTCTCTGCCTGCCTGCTAACTACGAAACAATGCAACGTCAAAACATTTGTATCAATGCAAACTGTATGAGCAATTTCTTCAACAAAACTGTGCTTTCTATGCTTATCTAGGCCTTACATCTAGACGAGTTGTCAACAATTAAGGCTCTAGTTTGCCCGGGCACGCCATTAAGTTTTAAGTTGAATAGCCTCACCCTAGATTATGACTTGTATCAAATCCTTCTCCAAATATATGTCCAGCTAACTAGTCACATCAGATGAATGACCGTTGTCTGGTTCGTGTTTTTCATTTGCTTGCGACAAAGAAATACGAAAAGTGAGCAATGAAAAACTATGTTCAGTTCTATCAGCCAGGATTAGTGGAGCAGTATGTTACCAGTTTGCAGAAGCGTGTATTGGAGAATGATTTTCTTATATCTTAAACATATGCTCTCTCCTTCGTTTGCAGCCGTTGCCACATATGGATTGTCTATATATGTAGCCAAGTTTCAATTATAACAGAAACAGATTGTATCGCCTATTAAACAGATTGTACACGATAGCTAAAGTCATATTTGAAAACACCGTGTTAACACGTTTTTAATTTTTTTAAAAAGCCTGTTTAACAACAGCTAGATTCTAAGCAATAGCAATAGGTACATGCACACTAGTTGGAATCGCAAATTCCTATCATTCATTAGGTGCCATGCTGACTGGCATAGGCGATTATGACTCTCCGCAGCTCTCTATCTCCAGTATTATGTATCAAGATAGTTGTTGTTTCCCTGCCGTGCAAAACTGTCTAATATTTCCTAATGTTGTCACCCTCCGTCTCTGTTGCCTTCGCTCTTGTCTGTTGTGACTATGTTCTCCAAACCTTTTCTCATAACGTCACCAAAAATGAAGATTGTTTTTTTAATTATGTTATTGATTAAGCTCCGTTTCGCATTTGACTCTTTTAACACCTCCACATTAGTTTTCCTGGCAGTCCATGGTATTCTCAGCATTCTTCTGTTGAACCACATCTCTATTGCCTCTAATTTCCCAATTTCCTTTGTGTTTATTGACCAAGACTCGCATTCATGTTAGTATAGGAGTTATATAGCACTGCAGAACTCTCTTCCTCACTTCTAATGACAAGGTCATATTACACAATATAGATTTCATTTTTGTGAATGATGTTTTTTCCTGCCCTATTCTGCTTCTTATTTCTGTTTAACTTTTTCCATCTGCTGTAATAGTTGTACCTAAATATTTGAATTGTTGGACCTGTTTAATACTATATCATTCACTTTGATATTGCAAGTTCTTTTATTTTGTTTATTTGAAATAAGCATTACTTCTGTTTTCTTGATATTTAGGAAGAAGCCTTTCTCTTTACTTTCTGTGACTACTACATTAATTAATTCTTAAATGTCTTCCTCACTTTTAGTAAACATAACAGTGTCATCCGCATATCTCAAATTATTTATGTTATGTCCTCCCACTTATATTCCTGGCATTTCAATTGCTGCACGCATTATGCTTTCACTGTATACAGAGAACAGGTCTGGTGAAAGTACACATACCCAAACTCCTTGCTTTGTTTATATAAATTGATTTCCTACTCTTATTGCTGCTGTTTGTTGCCACTACATATTCTTGATGATTCTTATATCCTTACTATCGATGTTCGAGTTCTCTAGCATGTGCATAACTTCACTATGTTTAGCTTTATCAAATACTTTTGTGTAGTCTATAAAACATAGGTACATGTCTGTTTTTACCTATATTGACCTCTCTATTATTGTTCTCAAATTATATATATCATTATTGGTATTTCTCATCTACGATGCCACATAGTTCTGGGCGTATTTCTGTTTTTATTTTGTTTCTCACACTTTTCATGATGATTCTGTGAAGTATGTTTGTTAATACTTTAGTATTATTTCTATCGTATGAGGAGAGAGATAAATAATACTTTATCATAGTGTTATCGCTTCTTATTTTAGTTACTGCGGCTCTCTGCACCGTGTCGGATTTTTTTATAATACTTTATCATAATTGTTATTACTTTTTAAAAATGGGAACATTAATGTTATATAATGGACACTTTAGTAGAATGCATGACCGTGTAATAATAACTAATATAGTTATAATAGCACCAAGGAAGCACACAAACAGTGAACTATATAATCTATCAGATATACTGGGAAAAGTCAGTCATAGTTTCTGTAATGTCAAAGTATAGTGATCTATATTAGTAGTCGAATAAATATCGCGTGAACTATATAGTACAAAATACGGTTATGCAGAACACAAGCCTAACTCCAGATCAAAGCGTACATTTAACATCCACTGCACTGTGAAATTCAGAAAGTGAAAGGTAGTATAAAAAAAGAGAAAAGTCACAAATGTCTGCACGTTGATGACGTTGACGTCATGCAAAGTATGTGCATGATGGAAGACCAGGTGAGAAATGGTTTGTCTTATCTTATCTAACCTAACCTAACCATATCTTATCTTATCTTATCTTATCTTATCTTATCTTATCTTATCTTATCTTATCTTTTCTTTTCTTTTCTTTTCTTATCTAATCTAATTATCTATCTATCTATCTAATTATCTATCTATCTATCTATCTATCTATCTATCTATCTATCTATCTATCTATCTATCTATCTATCTATCTATCTATCTATCTATCTATCTATCTATCTATCTATCTATCTATCTATCTATCTATCTATCTATCTATCTATCTATCTATCTATCTAACTAATCTATCAAATCTAATCTAATCTAATCTAACCTAACCTAATCTAATCTAATCTAATCTAATCTAATATAATCTAATCAAATCTAAATCCAAATCTTAATCCGAATCCGAATCCAATCGAATCGTATCGAATCGTATCGAATCATCTATTCGCTAAACCCTTTGTTGCGTTGACTTTCAGCGTCATGGATAGAATAGTGTTCTGGATATGGCCCTCGTGTGTGCTGAGTATATTGTGGAATTTGTCGCTTCTTTTATTTCGGTAGTCCATTGTTTTCGTGGTCGGTCTCTAGGTCTGCCTTCAATGTATCTGTGTAGCATAGCTTGCTGTGGTATGCTATCTGATGGTAGTCTGCTGATGTGTGCAATCCATTTGATTTGTTGTCTCTAAATATACTCCTAGATTGGAGCGGTGTGGGTTCTTTGTCTAATGTCCTCATTTCTCACTCTGTCTCAGCGAAATTCCTATGCTTCTGCGTAAGCATGCTATTTCAGCTGTCAATGTTTGGCTTTGGTAGCACTGTGATGGTATAATAATCGTTGTGAATAATGTTATATTGGTGCTTAAATCTACATTTTTGTTTCTGAAGATTGGTGTTATTTGCCATAGTGCCTTTGTAAATTTCTTTGCTGCTCTTGCCGTCTATTGTTAAATTGCTTCCTAGGTATGTTAATTCTGTCACTTTTTAAAGTCAGTTGCTTCCAATATATGTATTTGTGTTTCTTTCTGTTCTTCCTATCTTTATTACTTCGGTATTTTCTATATTTACCTTAATGTTAAAGGCTTGCCATGTTTGATGTAATCGGTCTATTTGTTTTTTTTTTGTAGTTGCTCTTCTGGGGATGCAACTAGTATTTGTTCGTCTGCAAATAACAATTCGTTTAAATTATCGTTCAGATTGTTTTCTTCCGTTGTCTCTGCTACTTTACATATGTGATATATGTATGTTATGAACAATAGGGCCCCAGATTAGGGGGGGGGATAGTACACATCCCTGTCTTACTCCCGAGTGAATTTGGAAATTATCGGATGTACTTGTGCTCGTTCTTATTGCGCATTGACTTTTGGCGTATATGCTCGGACATAAGCTTATCAGATGTTGCGAAACTCCCTATATCTATAGTGTTGTCAATAGTTGTGCTCTATTCCCTCTGTCAAAAGCGTTCTCTTGGTCCACGAAAGCCAAATATAAGGCTTGGTTATGTTCTGTCGCTCTTTCTGAAGTTGTTTGATGGCAAAGATTGCATCTGTACAAATTTGTTTTCCGAAAGTCCAATTGTGTGTTGTTGAGCTGTGGTTATATATATGCCCATCCTTCTCTCTAGTGTCTTGCTAAAGATTTTTCCTATGTTGCTAAAGAGTTATATGCCTATATATTTAGTGCTGCCCCTCTCACTACCTTTTTTCTTCCAGATAGGAACAATCACCGCTAAATTCCACTCTTGTGGTATCTTTTGTGTCTTCCATATCACATTGAACAGTCTGTGTAGCTACTTTATTCCTATCACTGTTAGCATTTTTATTAGTTCAATAGGTATGCCGTCTATTCCTGTGCTTTGTTATTTGAAGCATGTTTAACTACGTCTTCACTTTCGGATTTCAGGATGTAAATTTCTATGTCTTCTTTTGTTGTATTTATTGTTGTAATTACTTCTCCTTCCTTTAAGTTTAACATTTGATTGATGTATTTTTTCCATCTTTCTATGATTTCTTGGTGCCTATTTAGTATGTTTCCGTGTTCCTCGTTGATTATTTCTTTTTTTCGTAAATTTCCTTTTGACTTCTCATGTTTTGTACTTTCTTGTAGAACATCTTTAGTGCGTTTGTCTATCCTTGTTAAGCATTTCTCCATATTTTTGTCATGACTTAATTTTTTACAGATGTGATGATTTTCTTGGTGTTAATCTTTGCTGTCTTGTATGCTAAGTAATATTCATGCGTTTTGCTTTTTTCATATTTCTTGTATTTTTGTTGTTTTGCCTTTTGTTGCGTTCTTTACCTCGTCTGTCCGACAAGCTGATATTTTTGGTTTAGTGTCTTCCTTCTGTTTGTATGATGGCATTTTTGAACTGTTTTCATTATTCTTCTATGTATTGGGTGTTTTCTGGGGACTTGACGAATTCTTCGTTAACTTCCTGGATATATTTTTCACGCATGTTTAATTCTTCCAATTTCTGTATATCTAGTTGTCCTTTGTGCTTTTCTTGTGTTTTTTTTCGCTCTATTTGTTTTGACTGTCATTATTACTGTCTTATGGTCAGTGTCTGCACACATGTTAGGTATTACTGGTGCGTCTGTTAATTGTCGTCTATTGTTTCTTTTTGTGAGTAAGAGGTCTATTTGGCTCTTGCATTCTAAGCTGTTCCATTTATACCATGTGTACACTTGTGACTGTCTATGTTTAAAGAAAGTGTTCGTTATAAAGAGGTTGTGCTGGATGCATGTATCTATTAGTTTATAACCGTTGTCGTTAATCGTGTTTCTTGTGTTGTCGAAAGGTCCTTTATGTTTCTCCATTCCTTCTCTGTTTGCGCCAAGATGTGCGTTCAAATCTCCAAAAATAGGTCATCTTCATTGTAGCTGTTATTGTCAAGTGTCATTTTCGAGCCTGGACATAGGCCAACAAGAGAGTGTATCGGCTGTCTAGCACTGCTACTGTGTACAGCGGTAGAGGAATGGTTCGTATGTACATTTTAAACTCCTAACAAGGAACAACACAGGTACATTAAATAATGATGTCGATTATGCCTTTTCCATGTCCAGAATAAATGAACGCGCCTTGGAATGTGTGAATGCCAAAAATTAGTGCTACTGTGGATTTAGGAGAATGTTTGTCAACCAACAAAGAACTGGAACTGTCAATCATTGCGTAATGGTGGATACCCTCAAGTGGAGATAGGAGCACCTAGGGACGTATACGGAGTGCAGTGTAAAGATAATGTTCTGACAATTAATAACTAAGGTACAGTGGATACCATCAAAATCAAGCAGTAGATAAACTGGCAAAAGATTGCTGTGGCAAATTTCGAACTGAGGACAGTGCCTCATATGATGAAACAAATATGATAATAAAACACATGTACAACTGAACATGGCTAAGAAGAGAACATCCATGTTGGGAAGATAAACATATAGTAGAAACATATAGTAGAATATTTCAGAATTCCCGTTCTTCATGAAGAAAGTATAGCGGAGATGTGACCTTCTGAGGCCAACCTGAAGGAAAAAACGGTATAGTGCTGTGACGAGCTGTAGACGTTATAAGAGATAAATGTTGTTATATGAGCGAACGACGAAGAAGAGAAGGTATCATTGTGTATTTTATTGTGCCATTAAAATGTAATAATTTGGCATAACTTATCCCTTCCCTTATCCATAGTTCATGGGTCACTGCTTATCAACAATAACTGACATACATAAAGTGGCATGTGGCCGTGTTTGTTCTGCTTATATCTACAAACACTTGAACACGTACTGAATGTTAGCAGCTAGTATGTTTATAATCCAACCAGAAGTTTATAATCCAACGTTGCACGCCGTCGTATTGTGAGTTTGAGTGTTAGCGCAGCCTACGCCAACAAATCCTAGCTCACGATAGGGTCAAAGGATATTCCCTAATATTCGCTGATTTGTCTAAGGCCTGTCTTTCAATGGATGGCAACACGAAGTATGTGCAAATCGATCAACGCAAAGCACTGATCAGTCTGATCGTCCACGACGAGTGACGACGAGACGACTATATACCTTATATTGCGGAGTAGGCTGTGAGGTTAGTACAGTCAAATTATACCTTATATTGCGGAGTAGGCTGTGAGGTTAGTACGGTCAAATTATACCTTATATTGCGGAGTAGGCTGTGAGGTTAGTACGGTCAAATTATACCTTATATTGCGGAGTAGGCTGTGAGGTTAGTACGGTCAAATTATACCTTATATTGCGGAGTAGGCTGTGAGGTTAGTACGGTCAAATTATACCTTATATCGCGGAGTAGGCTGTGAGGTTAGTACGGTCAAAGTATACCTTATATCGCGGAGTAGGCTGTGAGGTTAGTACGGTCAAATTATACCTTATATTGCGGAGTAGGCTGTGAGGTTAGTACGGTCAAATTATACCTTATATTGCGGAGTAGGCTGTGAGGTTAGTACGGTCAAATTATACCTTATATTGCGGAGTAGGCTGTGATGTTAGTACAGTCAAATTATACCTTATATTGCGGAGTAGGCTGTGATGTTAGTAAGGTCAAATTATACCTTATATTGCGGAGTAGGCTGTGATGTTAGTAAGGTCAAATCATACCTTATATTGCGGAGTAGTCTGTGAGGTTAGTACGGTCAAATTATACCTTATATTGCGGAGTAGGCTGTGATGTTAGTACAGTCAAATTATACCTTATATTGCGGAGTATGCTGTGATGTTAGTAGGTTCAAATTATACCTTATATTGCGGAGTAGTCTGTGAGGTTAGTACGGTCAAATTATACCTTATATTGCGGAGTAGTATGTGAGGTTAGTACGGTCAAATTATACCTTATATTGCGGAGTAGGCTGTGATGTTAGTACAGTCAAATTATACCTTATATTGCCGAGTAGGCTGTGATGTTAGTAAGGTCAAATTATACCTTATATTGCGGAGTAGTCTGTGAGGTTAGTAAGGTTAAATTATAGACTTCCTTTTTAAACTGGCTTCTACCACTACTCTTTTGTATATATTAGACAAACCACCCCTCCCTCACACAAAAGCCCTGGATACGTTTTCGGTTCTAGCGAAAAGAGGAACGGGGTACCTAAAATAGGTAATGTATTCGCTTTTGTGTTATGCTTGGTGCCCTTTTATAAAAACACATGTTCACTTAATCTCAATGTCACAGACATCAAGAACAGTGGCAATCGCCTTTTTATGAGGAGAAATAATGGATTCGTATTAAAACTGTTCTAATAGACAAAAGAATAAACCGCAATGACAACACATCTCTATGAGAGTTTCTTCTGCACTAGTTGAGGATAGAAATTATACTAACAAATAGTTTCTCCTGCCAAAGTTGAGGATATAAATTATACTAGCAAACAGTTTCTTCTGCCAAAGTTGAGGATATAAACTATACTAACAAATAGTTTCTTCTGCCAAAATTGTGGATATAAATTATACTAGCAAACAGTTTCTCCTGCCAAAGTTGAGGATATAAATTATACAAACAAACAGTTTCTTCTGCTATAGTTGAAGATATAAATTGTACAAACAAACGGTTTCTTGTCTCATAATTGAGGATAGAAATTATACAAACAGTTTCATTTCCGAAAACTCCCGACCATACTTTCCATACTTTCAGACTCGATTAAAAAAAATTGTCCAATACTTTTCTTTCCAAGAAATAAATCAAGAACAAACACTCTGACATCTAGAACACTTTCTTCTATTGGGAGTTACATATTGAAATTACAAATCAAACTTCCAGGTTAACATCACATGTAAGCCATCGTTTTCTGTTAGTGAAATGCTATATATTATTTTATTTCAATACAATTGGAAAAAATTTATGTTTCCAAAAGAAGTTTGTCACTGGTTCTAATAATCCTAGCTGAGATCCAGGTTTTCATAGTTCAATTAGCATCAACAGAATTGTACCTCTTACTTTATTTATACATCAAAAGTTGTGACTACTTTCAATATGTTTTCTCTTGTGTTGTGACGTGTAAATCGTTCCCTAAATCCTTATCGCCCACCTGGTCCTACATTCCTCCTTGACCCTGCTTCGTCCATCCTTGAAGTCTCTCAACGCCTTGCATTGACGTTTTTGCCAACTTTTCGAAACCCAGTATTATGTGTTTTTTGACATGTGTGTTTATTCTTGTAGCTGCTATGATTTTTATAAGTGGTAAGGACACAGATGGTTGTGCTTGTCAGTCAACGATTACTTGTACCTACAAAAGCTCACGCAACGATCACCAATTTTTCATAAAACTCTGAAAGATACTGAATTTATATTGAACAGTATAGGATACGTAATTAATTAACAGGGAATGAAAGTAGCCAATTGATTTACAAACTAAAATCAGTCATAGTGAAACATGGGTTTTTTAAAGAAAAAGGTAAGGATTATTAAATAAATAAAGCAGTTATTTTACAAAAATAAATATAATATAAATGGGATATTAAACAAAACTATCCCGTTTGCGGCATTATGATTGTGCTTTCAATAAAATCACTGCTAATAATGATAAGATGAAACAAATATTCATTAATCTCTCTCTCTCTCTCTCTCTCTCTCCCTCTCTATGTGATATATCCGTTACAGACTGTTGTCCTCACTGTCACACTGTAAGCCTCTTGGTTCTGTGCACGCTGCCCAGCTTCTTCCAGTGTCATGTCCAGAAGATCTTCGATGTCATGTGTCCATCGTAGTCTTGGTCTGATTCTTGTGTTCTCTGTCCTGGAACTTTGCCCTTCATGATTAAATCTTTCTACACTATTTGATTCTCTTTCTACATCCGAAATATGTTATTTTGCAATTTTTGGTAGTTTTGAGCAGCCCTTTAGCATATATTTTCAAATGTTTGTAGACATCAGCGTTGGTTCATCTTTCTGCATATGATATTCTTAGGACCTTTCTTATATCATTTCATTTCGAAAGCAGATATTTTCTTCTCCATTACAGATGTTATTGTTCATGTCTCACAACCATATGTTGCCACTGGAGAGGTATAGCTCATAATAGTTGTAGCTTTGTCTTTTTGTTTACCTTTATTCATAGATTTTTCATAAATTCATAAGTGATGTTTTTTGTAGGGATATTGCTAATCTCTTTTTGTTCACTGTAGAGAAATATCCTGTGGTGTTGATGGTTGACCCGAGATATTCAAAGTTGCTGACAAGTTCTAGTTGTTCTTTCTCAATGACTATTGTACGTGGGAGTTCAATTCTGCTGATATGTATAATTTTTTTTCTTGTTTGCGTTGAGGAAAATTATTGTGTAACTTGCTATGACGTTTGACTGACATAATCATGTGTTCTAAATCTGCGGGACTCCTTATCAGTGTGATATCATATGCATACATAATTTCTGGGATTTCGTGTCCACCGTTTTTCAGGTGTTGAAACTGTTTATAACGTGGATCTTCTCGTTCATTTCGCATGATGTTTTCTGCGTGTATGTTGAACAGGTGGGGTGTAAGGATACATCCCTCTCTGACTCCATTCATTAATATAATAAAAGTAATAATGGAAAGTATAGTTGATGGTAGGAGAGGCATGGGTCAATACGACAATAAAAAAAGATATCTCATATTGTTTAAACATTGCGCGGCAGGTCAACTAGCCAAGAATATTGAAGAGTTCAGAAGGTCCATAAAGAGGTCTACGTATTACAAGAACGTCACATGGAGAACAATGATAAGATAAATGATAATATAATAAATTATGGGCGTAAACAGATTGACGTTTTCGCGAATAGATGTGGTATACGTAAATATAATTATCTGGATATGGTTGGATTGTTTTTATTTCATCTTTGCTTAGATCTATAGCCGCTTTAGCTACCGACACATTGTTGCGTTTGCCTTTTGTGATTTATTTCTCTTCAGTAATTTCTCATCAGTGTGTTACTAAACCCTGAAATGGGAACGCAGAAGAGCAAAAGTATCGCCAGATACGACTGTGGAGGTGTAGGGATATGATTGGTTGTACCATTCTATATCCGATTAATGGCCAAAATCGTGCAGTGTCGGTTGTGTAATATATAGCATATATAGCATCAACGCTGTAAATTATGACACAATACATTCCATTCTCTGGACTGCATTCTATGAAGTAACGAGTTTATTCATGAGAACATAAGGAGACAGTTTCTATTCCCAGAATAACGTATTTCTGCAAGTATCGTATGTACAGTTCTTTAATTATCAATTATATTTAGATATGACAGTTCGTTGACCTTAGTCTACTGCTACTAACTAATCACAACAAGCCATGTTCGTTCCGTTATATTCCTATGTTTCTCTGATGTGTGAATTTAAACAAGTACATTAGTTTTTTCCGTAATTAGATGTGTGGTAATTATTAATATTACGTTAGCTTTTCTGTAATTTGATGCTTGGTAAGTATTAATAAACAGACATATTGATAAACATGTTACAGTTAAACATACAATAATAATAATAATTATATTCCATTTCAACGATGTGATGCATAATTACACGGAGTAGCATCACACTGCTCGAACTGGAGAGGTTTAGTTCAGGGGTCGGAAACCTATGGCACGCGTGCCACACTTGGCACGCCAAGCAATTTCAAATGGCACGTATACTCTTCACGTCAGGGGAACAGTCTATATGCGAAATCTCAGAAACTTGTATAAAAGGATATGTAATATTGGCACTCTGAATAATTTGAAACCTTAAGTTGGCACACAGTTAGCAAAAGGTTGCCGACCCCTGGTTTAGTTTATGCCATACGCACCGTATTTCGTCGCTGAAGGTACATGGATAGATAGATAGATTTCAACGATGAGGTAAATGCTCCAACTTGTCAATATATTTCAAGTGTTCTCTGGTTCAGTTGAACTCCTATATACGGGATACGTCTGGTAACATACGCATATCGTACATGAACATTGCCGACCTCATGAGGAAAAGAATAAAAAGAGGGGTGTCTTTGCATCGTACAAGCGAAGAGCACAATTTACTAAGTGACTACAGTTAGTGAAACAATACTCAGAGAAGAGGAATGGATCACGTGAGAAAATGCATGGAGGCTTTTCAAAAGAACATCATCACTCTTTACTTTGAATGCAGAATGTGGAATAAATGGAAAGGAAGACTTTGAGCAGAGTATAGGGAGTAATGTAGGAGTGAGGACGCAACATTATACTCAGAGGGACTGTTCGGAATGACAAGTATTAGTGTGCCTTCTCTGATAGACTAAGAGGACGAACCGTGGCTGTAATTGTTAAATTGAGGATTAAAGCTTCTTGCCGAGTCACGCAATTTCAACCTAAGACCGGAATATATGTTGGTTATATCGAACTGTTTTGGCTATTGTCTATGAATGACCTTATGGGCTGAGGCAGAGGTGTAAAATGAAGTGATATAAATGTGTCCTGTCCTTCTCGTTATGTTTTCTTTTCACTTGTACCTCTGTTTATCAATTGCTAGTCTACTTTGCTTTCAAGTAAGGCATTCGTATAAATATGTAATATCTATTTATACCTGAAATATCTTATTTCATGAACTTCATGAACAGTACATAATGTTCACATCTCGTGTTTCTATAGCTCATTGTCACATAACATTTGTAAAATAATAAATTCTTTGTATAAAGTATAAACATGATACATTGTTATTTATTTGCTCGCGATTGGTGACTCGTAAGTATATTGACATTGTGAATACCAATTATAAAACTACAATATGTATCATTGATATTAGGCTGTGAAGTTGACGACTGGGCGGATTATCGATTTCAAATATGTCATGGCGTTCTGGTGTGTGTTATCAGCAACATTTTCAAGAAAGAAATATGCAATCTCTTACAAACTGGATGCAATTCATTTCTTACATAAACTTCATGAACTGAATCTGTTGCATACACGGAACGAACTGAATCTCTCACGTACTGGATGAATAGAATATCTCACATATATTAGAGAACGCAATCTCTCACATAACTAGATAAACCGAATTTCTCACATACACTGGATGAGCTGAATCTTTCACATAACTAGATAAACCGAATCTCTCACATAACTAGATAAACCGAATCTCTCACATACACTGAATGAGCTGAATCTCTCACATAACTAGATAAACCGAATCTCTCACCTACACCGAATGAGCTGAATCTCTCACATAACTAGATAAACCGAATCTCTCACATACACCGAATGAGCTGAATCTCTTACATAACTAGATACACCGAATCTCTCACATACACTGGATGAGCTGAATCTCTCACATAACTAGATAAACCGAATTTCTCACATACACTGGATGAGCTGAATCTTTCACATAACTAGATAAACCGAATCTCTCACATAACTAGATAAACCGAATCTCTCACATACACTGAATGAGCTGAATCTCTCACATAACTAGATAAACCGAATCTCTCACCTACACCGAATGAGCTGAATCTCTCACATAACTAGATAAACCGAATCTCTCACATACACCGAATGAGCTGAATCTCTTACATAACTAGATACACCGAATCTCTCACATACACTGGATGAGCTGAATCTCTCACATAACTAGATAAACCGAATCTCTCACATACACCGGATGAGCTGAATCAACACTGCACAACAATCGAAAAAAAACGTTAAATTGTGTTAACTGTCCGGCTCTGTGGCGAAGTGGTACAGGGCGCGTCTGTGACGACAAATGTACCGAGTTCGTTCCTCACCACAGGCAATTGTGCAGCCGGACCGTTCAGAAAGCAATGGCAACCTACTGAACGTATTTATATTGCCTAGAAAATCACCACAGCCAACAAATTCTGGGTTGATAGCTACGTCCTGGATAGGATATGCTACCATTTAACTAGATACATCGAATCTCTTACATACACCGGATGAGATGAATCTCTCACATACACCGGGTGAGCTGAATCTTTCACATAACTAGATAAACCGAATCTCTCACATAACTAGATAAACCGAATCTCTCACATAACTAGATAAACCAAATCTCTCACATAACTAAACCAAATCTCTCACATAACTAGATAAACCAAATCTCTCACATAACTAGATAAACCGAATCTCTCACATAACTAGATAAACCGAATCTCTCACATAACTAGATAAACCGAATCTCTCACATACACTGGATGAGCTGAATCTCTCACATAAACTAAATTTTTAAATATAGACATATCACGATATGACCGGTAAATAAACTATAGATAAAAAGATATTGCTTTGTAAGAGTATCTTTTATAACATTGAAATGAGAACGTCAAAATTATGCCTGCCCTTTGACGTCTTGGTTGAGTTGGTTTTTTTCCAACGAACGATTACATGCTTGAATGCCGGTATCATTTCTCACTATTAGGATTTTAAGCTTACAGTTGATTCTATACATACAATATAATGGTGTGTTGGATATATCATTTCATAGTAGAATACACTAACAGCTTGCTGTAGTGTTTCTCAACCCTGAGATTGGTAACCTTTTAGAAAAATTGTTTTGGTTTCTTCAAGAACCCCAACATACAGTCCTATCACTCATAGGCACATTACCTTGATCTTGGAATAACATTTCTCGCTTCGCCCGTGTGTTGCCGGAGCCCGAAAGGGGAACAAAGAATAGCAACACTCTTTACCTTCCATGCATGTCATAAGAGGCGAATAAGGAAGTTGTGGGATGGAGTTGGCTGTCACATCCCATATAGGGCCAGTGACCCAAAGCCATGCTGAAGTCGGATGTGTCAGGCCGAAAGGTGCAGATATCGCAGCAATGCTGTAAACCATGACACAACGCATTCCATTCTCCGGACTACATCCTGCTGATCTGCAGTAGTTTGAGAACGAACGCAGAAGACGTTCTCGCTTCAGTTAGATTAAAAAATTATAATTTCTCTACTCTATTTCAAGTATTTAATTACTGGTGCCATTGCACTCTGGGTAGACAGGTTAAAATGATCGTGCCTTAGCTAAGAGGCTTTAATCCCCCATTTAATAAATAACTCTTGAGTAGACACAATAGCGTTCTGTCTCATTTAGCAGGTGGTGACGAGTATGTTTTCTTATCGTTTCTGTCGCGCGCTTACTTATTCATGCTCCTAATTCGATCCACACCACGACTTTCTCTGCTTGCCTCGCGTCTTACTTACAATTCCTACAATCTATATAATACTGATTCATCCAGTGTCGTTTCATCTTCTAATATGCGCTCCAGTATTACTTTCAAGATCGCGCCTTTTAAAAACTATTGTTACACAAAAATGTTTACACAAAAAAATGTTTTTTCACAAAAAATGTTACACAAAAGAGGTGGGCAAAAGCAATTCATCAAAGATCACCTAAAGATGACAGTAACAGAAGCAGGAAGACTGACTCAATATCGACAGACGTTTCGAAAGACTTTGATGACTGCTACATCCTGTTCAGGTGTACTTGATAATGATGATAATGAGACCTATATTATTATAATTATTAGTTTGACCTTTGAGAAGAGTCCAGAGGTAAAAGGTTAACCAATCGTATCATTGGTAATATTTTGCCGAACTTCATCATCAGGTGACATATTATTTCCAGAACGTAGTCTTCCCTATGGATCTCTTAAATTCTACGCAGTCTTGAGCAAATTGTCCTACTTCTTCTAATGACATGCGTAGGTATTATCGAATGTCTTTTGTCCAACGGCGTCTTCGCGGTATTTGCCCTGTTGCCTTCTATCATCCCCTCCAGTAGCACTCTCTCTCTCTAGCACTGTTTCTTAATGTGACAGAAAAAAAGCTAGCTTTTTCTTGAATATGGTGTTCAGAAGCCAGCCTTCTTGGCGTTAATTGTTTGTAGCACGTCCTGGTTTGTTTTCCTTGCTGCCCATGGTATTCTCAAAACTCTTCTATGGCACTTTAATTCATATGATGTTTTCTCTTGGCCACTGTTTTATTTAGTTTCCATGCTTTACACCCATATGTCGCCACAGGAAACACACATTTGTCAGAAAACTCGACAATAATTCGATATTCTGCTAGCGCCAGTGCCGTGCATTTGAACAGATTTATAACGGTGTAAAATTTCACTCCTATACTCACGTATTAAAAAGTTCTCTAACAAAAAACAAAGATTGTGAGCAACGAGGATATCCATTTATATAGAGATTATATTGGTAATAAAAGCATACTAACACTATAATCATGTCATGCATATCGACCAAATCAACTAATGAGGTTCGCGAAAGCGTCAAAGCAATAAACAGGAGCGGAAAACCCGGTATTAAGTCATGTGTGTAAAAGGGGGAGTTGCTGAGCTCTACCACGGTGTTAAAATTATTAGAATTGAAGGTTGGGCTTGATGATGGCAAACCCACCCTAACGAACTTCATCTTCAATCAAGTATCAAACAGTGCGGTCGTCCCTGTTGTGAGCCCCAGATGCACATCAACCTAGATGAATTTAGTTTATGTAGGACCTGATCCAGATGGTACATGGGACATCGTAATGAGTAGTTTGTGTAAGACCTGTGCGAGAACTTACAAGTGATATAGTAATGACTAGTGTATGGAGGGCCTGAGTCAAAATTTACACAAGATGTCGTAATGTCTAGTTAATGTAGGACCTGAGCCAGAATGTACACAGGACGCAGTAATTTCTAGTTTATTTAGGACCTTAGCCAAATCTTATATAGGACGTAGTAAAGTCTAGTTTCAGCGATTATCAGAAACACGGAGAACAAGAGAACAAAAAAATAGTTTATCAATGAATGCCTACGTAAAACGGAAGGTGTGAAACGAAATGATAAATCACAAGTGAAATATTTGTGAAAAGAACTAATAAACAAAATAAGTGAAAATTCTCAACAAACTGCACTGGAGATGAATATGGCACGCTTGAAGAAGACAGGACAAAAGTGCTGTAAGGCAAGCACTGATCTGGAACCAAATGGGAAAGAGAAAAAATACGACTCACAATAATATAATAGAAGTAAGAGTTGTATATAGATATAAAAGGATAACATGGCATCGGATTAATTGGAAACAATTGAGGACGATAGTTGTTAGTAATATATTCCATTTATGACGCAGAGAACAGCCCATCATTTTTGGCTGCAGTTATTTTCTAGGCAATATTAAGGTCAGTAGCTTTATTGCTTTCTGAATGATCTGGATGCATAGTTAAGAAATACAAAAATAGGTAGGTGTGTTACCAAAGTAAAACATAAAACAACTTTACAACGAGATACAGAGACAGACGACGTTTCGACTATAAAGCCTTCATCAGGACAGACAAATGACCACAATAAAACAAATCTTACATGGAGACAAAAAGGGTTATAATGAGGAGGACAATAGCAGATAGGTAATGAGGGAAGAAAAGATGTGGAGGCATGACAGGTGAGAAAAACGTATGGGGAGAAGTTAGTAGTAAGTAGGGAGGAGAAAGTAGACTGAAGAATGTGAGATGAACAAAGGAAAAGATATGGTAGCAAGTAAATTACATTAAAAATACTCACCTCAAAAGTGGCAACAGAGAATATGAATGCTACAGACAAGCAATCATGATGTAAGGGAAGAGCAAAATGAGATGGTACGAGGTATCAGGTGGGAGAGAGAAAGATGTCAAAAACGGCAGGAACAGAAGAGAAAGAGCGAACAACAGAAAGAGAATATGAGCAGATAATCATCTCTTGTCATCATCTCTTACCTCGTGGCTTCTCTACTTACTTTGATCCTCAACTAGGACACTCCTCCCCTGCTATCCTATCTCGATTCTCTCGCATCGACCGCCGTTGTGGTTTCTCTAGGATGCGAGCTGTCCTTTCTTGTCACTCTCGCCTTATTTTAGACCTCTCATCATCTATGTCCGCCATCGTCTCTTGACCCTCACATCTCCTCATTTTCACGTCTATTTTACCATTCGCAACATTATACATTCTCACAATCGTCATCTTTATGAATTCCTTTGCTCCGCCCACTCTCGTAAGTTCTCTTCTCTGCACCCTACTTTATCTGCCCCTCCCGGGCTCCCTTCCTCTGCCCCTACACATCCATCCACGTCTTTGGTCCTCTGCATACCTTCGGACCTTCCACTCTCTGCCAGCGAGATTTCAGTTCTCAGTAAGGGACTCAAATTTGTTCCACTTCGTTCTTCTTCTGACCGCTTCTCCCTGTTTCGAGACATCGCGAGATTTCATCGAAAGCTCCGTCTCCAGTTTCACTTTTGCCACAACCCATCTTCGACGGACTCTAGCGATCTAGACGCTGATGACCCTTTTTCATCCTTCCGCCACCGTAAACATGACTGGACACCTACTTCTTCTAATCTCACCCGCACACTAGACCTTTACATTCAGAACACTGCTCGTGCTATTGCTTGTCTCCGCCCTTCACCGTTGCGCCACTCTAATCTCTCTCCCTCGGAGACTGAGGCGCTCTCCAACCTCCGCTCTCGCCGTGACATTGTCCTCGAACCTGCTGACAAAGTCGGCGCGGTCGTTGTGTGGCACCGTGCCCTTTACATCCAGGAAGCCTCTCGCCAACCGTGCTGATTAAAAAAAAAGGTTTGCCGAGGACCATTACTTCACTATGTCTTTCTCTAATAATCCATGGGGATTGGTAACAGAGTTCTCTGACCATGACACCGGTAGTATATTTTCAAGAATTCTACTCACTGCAATTTCAGTTTATAACTCAATGTTCATGTATGGTTGTTCGATGCAGATGCGTACTTTCTAGAACTCATCCATTGCTCGCAGAAGCAGATGTATTAGGTATTAGGTATTTGGTATGTTGATTATCATCTTCGCACACCGGACACGTCCATAGGTGCTCCGATCTCTCAGCATCAGTAAATCTCTCAGGGTATAACGGCTGATTGTTCCGGTTCTTTGTTGGTTCTATCAAAATCGGTTATCAACATAGATAGGAACATAGATAGGAACATAGATAGGAACATAGATAGGAACATAGATAGGAACATAGATAGGAACATAGATAGGAACATAGATAGGAACATATATAAGAAATATTATAAGAAACGTACATATCTGTGTTCCTATCTATATTCTTATAAATATATAAATATATACATAATAATACATATCCTTCAGAATACAATATCAAAGTAGAACCAACAAAGAACCAACGTACATCTCAAATTTGTTGATATGTAGATATCTATGTTTCCCATCGTATCCAAACCAAATCAGTCTGCACTTTCACATGCTTCTCAATAATTGTATTTTTGTCTGTCTATTGTCTTTACTTAAGTGCACATCGATATACACTATCAGAAACATGTCTTATTTCCAAGTCCTAGCAAACAGAAGACATGTAGCGATGCATGAGCTGTCATCTGAACGTCTCATAAAACAAATAACTAGAGTAACTATTACATTGAAAAGTAGATTAATTGTTTCGGTACAAAATTTCATGTACAAATGGAAAAAAATGTATATTCCAACGTCCTTTGTAATAAAACATTCTTATATTGGGCGGGTTTATTCAAATGGAATATTGTAGTGCACATATATTGCAATCATAAATAGTTATATTGGAGAAAATATATTGTATTATAGGAAGGTATAATATAAGCAACATAAGATATGTTGATGATAAGTATTGATAGCTGAAAATGAAACACCGATTAAAAAATGATTAATAGAGCATTGTGAAAGAAAGTAATCATAAGACTAAACATACGGCTTAGTCTGAATAGCAGAAAAACTGAAGTAATAGTGATTAAACATAACAAATATCCGCAAGAATACATTATAAAAATAGATGGAACTATTATGAAGCAAGTCAACATATTATAATATTTGGGTATCTACATGACATGAGATCGAAGATTTATTAAAGAAGTCAAATGCAGAACTTCCCATGGTAAAGGCAACATTTCACAAAATGAAGAACATCACATGAAATACTGTACATCTTTGTTAATTGTGGTGAATGAGTTTTTAGAAGTTGTATGTAACAATTCTGATGCATAGAAGGTAATATTCGACAATTAGCAGAATAGTGAAAATTACGAGTATTTAAAGAGAGCAAAGATGTGGTTTTATAGAAGAATGTTGAGAACATCATAGATAGATTAAAAAAAGAGAAATGAAGAAATCTTGAAATAAGTTAACTTAAAAATGGAGCTACTCATTCGCATTAGAAAGAGACGGTCCACACTATTTTCACACATCATGAGAAGAGGAAAGATGGCACATATTGTGCCAATAGGCAAACTGAAACGCAATAGATGATGCTAGACAGCCTGACATTTTGGCAGGAAAGAACATCGGAAATGATTGGTAGCATAAGAAATAGACGGCTATGGAGAGACACGACACGGCATAGACTATAAGAAGACAAAATTCTTGCCAAGTAAAGAAACTGTTAAAATGGAAATTGGGCAGATTGTTCGAAGTTGAAAATTGTGAATCATCACAACTTTCATCACAAATTGTGAGTGTGATATCAGCTGCTGTTGTTGCAGTTTTCATTGACGAGTAACAAGAGATATTCTGAAGAAAACACAATAATGTGCTTTAATCCGTTGAGAGATTTAGTTATAACACTTAGCGACTAGAACTGAAACTATTTAAATAGCAATTTGTTAGACGAATTTAATTTGTGCTTTGAAAAGTTGAACGACGCAAACACGAATTAAATTATGAAACCACGCACACTCGCCTTATAGATAATTAGCCATTCTTGTCTTAAGTGAGCAACTAAACCCTATATACATGTATTTAAGTAATCAAATACTTTCAGTAAGACACAAAAATACGATTTATTTTAGTAATGCTAATATAGAGATACATTAAATTAAAAAAAAAAAATTGGTAGCATATCCTATCCAGGACGTAGCTATTAACCCAGCATTTGTTGGCTGTGGTGATTTTCTAGGCAATATAAATACGTTCAGTAGGTTGCTATTGCTTTCTGAACGGTCCTGATGCACAATTGCCTGTGGAGAGGATCGAACTCGGTACCTTTGCCGTCACAGACGCGCTCTGTACCACTTCGCCACAGTAAATAAAATAGAGATGCCTACAAGTACCTCTACTTTCAATAGTGAAACCACAAAAAACCTGAATGGTTTGGAATATATATGCCACATGATGCTGTGTAAATAACGATAATATAGGAAACAGTCAAATGTGGAAGAAGCAAAAAAAAAGAAAAAAAGAAAAGCATGGACAGACAACATTAAGGACTGGACAGTTAAAAAATTATTCTCACTAGTCCGCATCGAAGATAGAAATTGCTGGATGATTTTGTGTATTGATTCATACAGTGTGGTACCCCTACGATCCTAACGTGTTATGAGTTTAAAGAAAGAATAGATGGCAATTTTACGATCTTTGTTGTTGGTGTTGATAAATCCTACTTTACCTAATGACTATTAAAATGATTATTCTGATGTTGAAAAGTATTCTGTATAAGGTTTGAGAAACACCTACAACATCAGCATGATGTGTATCATAATTTCATTAATTTAACTAAAGCTTTCAATCGATTATTGCACGATGGTTTATGGAAAATTAATTAGAAATGTTTATTTTGACAGATATATAGTTGAGATCATTAAAACACTATAAAAAGTATCATTTAGTGATGTTTTAATTAATTGTGACATTGAAGCCTTTTCCATAATGAATGCAGGAGTCAGACAGGGATTCCAATTATTACTAATGTTATTCAATATATTCTTGAAACACATCTTGCAAGAGACACTACAGAACCATCAAAAGACAATTTTAATCAGTGGCTGCCCTGTGTGCATCTTGTGGTTTGCAAACATTGATCTTATGAGAAAACGTTCAAGAACTTACTTCTAAACTTCCAAAAACTTGCAAAACGTATGACATAGAAATAAACATCCAGAAAGTAAACAGAGATTACAAGATTCATGCTGACATCTGCATGAATGGACAGAACATAAAGAACGTTAATACATCAGTCAGTCACTCAGTCAGTTAGTCAGTTAGTTAGTCGTTGGATCATCGTCATTGCACTCCGGACAAGTCCATAGGTGCTCAGATCTTTCCTTGAGTGTATCCGCCATTACACGTTGATTGACCATCATTCTTTTTCGCCCACAAAACCGCTCCTTTCTAGCGACACTACATTTAAAACCAAGCTCCCTTATTGTATTCATGGATGAAGACTCATCGTCACTTGTACAGTCATTTGTTTGTACGTTTTCCCGTAGGGCATTCAAAATGTCTGCCCGATCTATCGCTCCACCAACAGCCGTAGTAGCAGCGTAGTCGGCCAACCTATCCGTTCTCTCATTACCCCGGACTCCCACATGTTTCGGCACAAAAATAAAAGTCACTCTACGCACACAGGAATTATTCACTGCATCCAGCCACTGTTCTCCAACGTATCCCGCCTGAACTTTCACAATCATGTTCATGGAGTCACTGAGTATACAGGCATGCTCGCAGACAGTCTGTCAACACACACATTTCAAAGCTTTGGTTACTGCCAAAATCTCCATTACCATGCTGCTTGTCGCCTGAGCGAGTGCACCAATTTCCTATCTGCTGGTCGCCGCCTACTTTTGAGCTGTGAAGGCAAAGGCACTCCTGATGTGTCTCTCAACTGACCCATCTGTATATATAATCATATCACCTTCCCTGGAATTCTCACCGATCAGAGCGAGCACCTCCGACTCGACCACCATTCCCTGCGCTCACTATTGAGTGTTATTTTGAGTATTAATACATATACATGTTTAGGGTCTTATATGAATAACGATGAGAACACTAATAAAGAGATACAGATTTGAAATAACATCGACTAAAATGTCGAGATCGAATACCTGATGGAAGTGCAGAACAAGTACAGCTGGTAATATCAAACTTTTATAAATCTCTAGCAATACTTATTCTTTTGTGCGGATGTTAGAATTGAACAATTGCAGCGGCAATAATGAGGAAAATGCGGGTTTTTAGAAACAATCCATCACCATCATTCATACTCATATTTTAGAAAGAGCCTCCTACTCAGAGAGGGTACACTTTCTGAGTTTTCTGGCGTATCTACCTTTCTGCAACATGCAGTGTTGGAGTCATGAGCTTTAAATTCCCTGATGTAGATAAATATTGAAAATAAAGAAGTCATGAACATAACCATAGAAACAGAAACAATCAACTTAAAGATAAACTATCATTCTAAAACAGGTGCAGGAGTTCAAGTATTTTCACCTTTGACGAACAATAAATTTATCGAAACAAGAATCAAAGGAGCTAAGAATTATAACTATCAACTTACTCTTATAACTATTAACTTACTCCGATCTTGAAACATATATCTATAACACGACGAAGACGGATGTGTCGGTCCACTTGCGCAATTAAAACGACGTCACATAGCATTTGCATTCTCTGGACTACGTTGTACAGAAATCTAGCACGATTATTATCCTACAAAATAGAAAGAACCGGTATGAGGTTGAGAATGAACGCAAACAAACAAGCGAACATCTATATTATAAGAATAAGGACAAAAATCAACTCAATGTGCATACAATTTCTGTAATGTCATACTTGAAGATTAACCACTGAACATGAGAGAAAACTCACTACAAACGGAATGAGATGTTTAAGAAAAAAAAAAAAATACAGAAAGAAACAATGTGAGAATAAAGAGACTTCAAGAACTATTGAAACAAACCCCAGTGTTAAATATACTTAAAAACTGAACGAAATGGTTCAGTCACTTAATAATGAGAATGCATTTTATCTGACCAACAGCAGAAATATGTAAAAGAAAAGAATCACAAAGAGGTAGGAAAAACCTAAAAAAAAGAACATGGATTGAAAGAGTCAATAACATCCTAAAATAACACATCACTGCATATCAAACGGCCTAACTCTTCATATATAGAAAACCAATAATTAAATAAATCTGTACCAGGCCGTATAGCAAAATCAGAGACCGACAAAATCATATATATAATTGATTTGGTCAATGTTCTCAATTGACAATGTATACGTTTCTGTCTATTTTCAGTAGATCCTCTATAACAGTGATTCTCAAGTACTCTTTCTCTTATTGGGACCGTTGAGACGGACAAGAGACCACGGGAAGATACATATTTGAACAATGACCTATAAGATTTATGTATGCTGAAAAACATTTAGTAACTTTGATATAAAGTAAACAACCTTATTTTTAGGCACCATGGTGCAAAACAGAATGAGAACCATTGCTCTATAACGCAACCGTTGAATTATTTCAATACTTAGTATATATCAGCGGTATGTTATGCATTTCCGATTGTTAACTTTTTAATACGGATCGTTTTAGATAGATTTTTTTTCCAGCAATCAACTCTATATGGAGACAACTCTATTTTTCATTTGTAAACTTTTCATTTGTAGCTTTTCATTTGTAAACTCGTAACATACTTTACTTTTATGGTCCCTATATTTTGTTTCACTGTGTTTTAATTGTATATATTTTTTCATTGCGTCTAATTTTAAATATAGGGTTGCAGAATTTGGCAGCTGCACTGTTTTGTACCTGTATGAAGGATGTTAAGCTCATGGTGTATTAATTTCGAGATCATATATACTTTGTATCTGTATAAATGATTTTAAGCTCATGGTGTATTCATTTCCAGATAATAGATAGTATTAAAGAGGATACGAAGTACTTTTCAATTATAACCATTTTATATTACAGAAAACAACCTAAATATGTTGGTACCGAATAAAGTTTCCATATAGTTTATGTATTTGTTTCCAGATTTCACATCTGGCCTTCATTCTCTATTATATATTATTTCCTATTTTCCTTTCCCAATTTATATAACATTTTTTCGACCGTGTGTTTCCGGGTGCCCGAAAGGGAAGCAAAGAATAGCAACACTATTTACCTTCCATGCATGTCGTAAAAGGCGACTAAGGAGGTTATGGGATGGAGTTGGCTGTCCTATCCCTTATAGGGTCAGTGACCCAAATCCATGCTGAAGTCGGATGTGTCAGGCCGAAAGGTGCAGATATTGCAGCAATGCTGTAAACCATGACACAACACATTCCGTTCTCCGGACTACATCCTGCTAATCTGCAGGAGTTTGAGAGCGAACGCAGAAGAAGAAGATAACATTTTCTGCTTATAGCAATATATTGAACCTGAACCAATCCTCATTTATCTTGAAGTGAATCATTGACAGTCAGCATGAAATCGAGATATTGTATGGAGGCAGCAGATATGTGGCTTCATGTAGTACTAATGAGAACATCATTGACTGATAAAGAAGCTAGATGTTGATATCTTACAAGAAATTAACTCGCAAATATAAGTGTATACTCACATCGCACATATAAGTGTGTACTCACATCGCAAATATAAGTGTATACTCACATCGCACATATAAGTGTGTACTCACATCGCAAATATAAGTGTATGCTCACATCGCAAATATAAGTGTGTACTCACATCGCAAATATAAGTGTGTACTCACATCGCAAATATAAGTGTATACTGACATCGAAAATATAAGTGTATATTCACTTCGCAAATATAAGTGTGTACTCACATCGCAAATATAAGTGTATACTGACATCGAAAATATAAGTGTATATTCACTTCGCAAATATAATTGTATACTCACATCGGAAGATAATTGCCGTACTCCCATCAGAAGATAAGTGTTTATTAACATTATATCCGACAATATATATTTTATTTACACATCACGGGAAATGAAAATGTTGAGTATATATAAACAAGCATAAGAACCAGACACCACCACTTCCTCATCTCCCGGTCAAACAACGGTATACATCTTGAAATCGTGGCATATAGAGAAACATCAGTGCTGAAAATTATTTGACAGTTCATTCGCTAAAATGCTTTGAACACATTTAACAAATAATCTTAAGATATATTGAGTATCTGAGTTAACTGCCCAGTTAACTAGCCAGATAACTGGATAGCTTTTAAAGAAGGCAAAAACTGAAAATGATGAACAAACAAAACAAATTTCATTGTTAACATCGGAATGATTAAGAGCATCTTTATACCAACGCTATGCTACCAATGTCAGACTTGGTAACTGACATCTAGACATAAGGGAAAGATCGAAACCTGCGAAATGAAATGTCTAAGGAGGGCTATTGGAGTCACCTGACTCGACAAAATGTACAATGCGGACATCAGAAAGATATCATATCATGTATCGAATATATAGAGAAACAACAGATAAAATGATTTGGACATCTTATGAGGATAAACAATCAACTACCCATAAGAACTTAAGATGGAATCAGGATACAGAGCCAAGAGCAGACCTACGAAAAGATGGATAGACAACATCAAGATCATCCTGAATGAAGATGACTGCACGTCAACTAGAGAAACACATCTGGTTCTGGAAAGCAGACTGCATCTCCTTCACAAACCCCTACGATCAATGGCAAGTTTTGAAGCTACAACAACACCAACTGGGGATAGACAATTGACATTATGACTGGTGGTGAGAACAAACCTCAAGAACTTACTTTTAAATTTGAAAAAAAACTTGCAAAACTTACGTATGGTATGGAAATAAACATCAATAAAAGCACAATAATGACAAAAAGAGGTGGCAACATCACTACTGTTATATCTTGATAAATTGACAGAGTTGATTACTTTAAATACGTAAGATCTTATATGAACAGCAATGGAAGCACTAAAAAAGAAATAAAGGTTAGACTTGAAATAGCCTCAGCTGAAATGTCTAGATTAAATACCATATGGACGAGCAGGCACCATCTGGGTATGACAATAGACCAAAAAACCATCGGAATGAGACAATAAACATGTGTCGATCGACAGAGCAAATCTCATTGTAAACATGCGAATGAGGCAATACGCATTTGTCGAACGTGTCATGAAAAAATATTGAAACACAATAACTATAAAGAAAAATTAATATAGAGCAGTACATGAGTGCCTGGATAGCATGAAGTCATGTCATTAAAGAAGATCAACATTCGAACTGTGCATCTTTCGGTACTATGGATCTGTGGCAGAGAGGCAAAATGGGTCAATCTAACAATACTCATTAAAATTAGGTCGACGTTCAATGCTAAGATATATCTGTCATTCACGCTGTATTGGCTATGATAGTGAACATAAGAGGCTTAAATCTTCAACAATAATTGAAAAACAATGTCAAGCACAAGAGAATTCAATCATTGTATTTTTCTTAGGATAGATTGTTGTTGAGATTCATTATGGATAGCGCCATTTTTGTTAACAGTCACTGACGCCCATTGTTGTGTGACGGTTGCAGACTGGTTTCCTTCTCGACTGGCACAATTAATGGTGGCACATTTTACCCAGAAAAGAGAGTTTCCTGTGTCTTAATAATTAGTCACAATACTTGAGATATTGTAACAATAATATAAAAATCTAACTTCATGGATGAACGAATACTTTAGCGCGGTATTTGTTTTTAATTATTAATATTGAAATGTACCAGCCTAAGAATTCGGTATTTGGGCACATTTAAACACGCATTATAGATCAGCGGTATAGTTTCAACTGTATAGTTTTATAAGATCTTAACACATTGCTCATGATGCGCTAGAATCTACACACAAAATACATTGATATTGTGGTTGCTGTGGGATATATCAGCGGACTGATAACGATTTGTTTTGTAAAATTATTGTTCTCTTAAACTCTCTTTAAATTTTTTCCATAGCAATGGTCCTATTAGATTTCCAGCAGGATGCAGCCGGTAGGATGTAAATAAAATATGGCGTCGTTCTTTTTACAACAATGGTCTGACAAGTCCGACTTCTGTAGAGGTTGCTGTGTGGAGAAAGTTAAAATATGATATTGTCAAAAGGTATCTCAAACTCAATTAGTGAAACGTAGACATGCGTCAATACGCGATGATGAACGATATGTGTTTGACAGAACGGTTTAATAATTTTTGCATTATGATATCTGATACTTAGATTCCAGTAATCAAAATCCCCTCTCATTTACATGATTATCTATTTCTAAAGAGTCCATGGGTGATAATCCAATCATTGTTGATGACAGCCCGTGGTCATGACTGCCATTGATTCTGATTCTCACGAATTGACTATAATAGATCATTAATCACCCCCCTTTTGTTTACTCCGAACATCCAAATAGAGGCATCGGTATAGTTAACTATGAGACTGTCTTCCTCATATGACTTATATATGGATGGAATAGCAACAATCACATTACGGTGAAGCTTCATGACATACATTACAGATATATTCTCATGCTGTGTTTGGACTCCAGAGTGGGTTTTCTGTTTCATCACTTATTGGATTCAATGTTTCAACTGTTTGAATAGTTTAACGTGAGTACACTTTAGTGACTTTCGCATTTGTATTCTTGATTACTTTTAACGTTTGAACTCTTGATCCATTTTAGCGCTTAAAATAATGTGTATCTTTTTGTGAGTTTATTGTACGATAGATATATTGTTTATCTTTAAAGTTTGCACTGTTGCGTATATTTAACGTTTGAAATATTGAGTCTTCAGTGTCCAACTTTGACAACTGGTTTCCTAAATCAAAATGTGGCAGGGGTTTTATGCCAGAATTAAACATTTTAGTCATCTCCACACACATCGGCACGATTCAACAGTGCAAGTCTGAAACTATTGTCATGACCGCCTGCAATGAACGGATAGTATATAGCGTAATAGGTAGAGTTATATTCCCTTTATATTTACAGCAATATAGACAGAGGGGGAGAAAACGGCAAAGATGTAAACATAGGCACGGGGGATGGTAGGGGGGCAGACAAAGCCGGAGAAACAAAGTGGGAGAAACAGACAAAGTTGGAGAAACACAAAGATGTAAGCATAAACAGAGGGTGAGAGACAGACAAATTGGGGAAAACAAATTTGGAGAAAAAGACAAAATGGAAAGAGTCTGACAAAGTGAGAGAAACAAAGTGAGAGAAACGGACAAAGTGGGAGAAATACAAAGATGTAAGCATAAACAGAGGGGGAGAGACAGACAAATTGGGGGAAAAAAATTTGGAGAAAAAAGGCAAAATGGAAAGAAGCTGACAAAGTGGGAGAAACAAAGTGAGAGAAACAGACAAAGTGGGAGAAACAGACAAAGTGAGAGAAACAAAGTGAGAGAAAAAGACAAAGTGGGAGAAACACAAAAATGTAAGCATAAACAGAGGGGCGGGGGTGGGAGACAGACAAATTGGGGGAAACAAACAAATTTTGAGAAAAAGACAAAATGGGAGAAACTAACAAAGTGGGAGAAACAAAGTGAGAGAAACGGGCAAAGTGGGAGGAGCAAACAAAGTGAGAGAAACAAAGTGGGAGAAATGGGCAAAGTGGGAGGAGCAGACAAAGTGAGAGAAACAAAGTGGGAGAAATGGGCAAAGTGGGAGAAACACAAAGATGTAAACATAGGCAGAGAGTGAGAAACAGACAAATTGGGAAAAACAACGTAGAAGAAACAGACAAAGTTATAGAAAAAAGATGTAAACAAACATAGGTAGAAGATTAGAAACATACAAAGAAGGAAATCAAAAATGTAAATATTCTTCTTCTTTCTCTATTGTGTCCCTCGTTGGATGCTGGTCAGGAACATCAACACTTGCCATTAAACGTGGGGTTGGCGACTGGAAGCTTTAGTTGTTTAACCAATATCCAAGGTCAGATGTTTCGCCTGGGCTGCGTTGAATCAGTATTTGTTCAGGGTTGTCTTGTCGTTATCTATCCATCTTTTTCTATGCCCTCCTCTGGCCTTGTATCTGGATATTCTTACGTTATATATTTTTGCAGGTAGTTAGTAGCTCTTTCTCATAAGGAGCCAAAACCATTTTATTTGTTGTTTCTTGATGTATTCTGTGAAAGGTCTTATATCGATTCTTCTGATTTCACCGTTTCTAATTTTGTCTAGTTTAATCACACTTGCTGATTTTCTTCTTTCGTTTGCTAATAATTTCTATATCTACAGTGTTATTTTTATATTTGTGTATGTCTATCTATACGCTTTGACCCTTTTATGCCTCACGTCGTAAAAGGTAGAACAGGTCTCTGGAGATGGCCTTCCCGTGTGATGTTTGTAGGCTTGCTCCCGTAATCTTTTTTATTTCTGTTGTCTATCTTTTATATAGTTTTCCTCTTGTTTTATAGCCGTGGTGTCTATGTGTCTATGGGAAAGATCTAAGAATAGTAAAAAATATGTATTGGAAATAAACAGCTGCGATGAGAGTTAACAACACTATAGGTAGATTTCAAAAGATAGAAATGGGTGTCAGGCAAGGTTGTGTAATGTCACCGGACCTTTTCTCCCTGTATACAGAATACATTATGCGAAATATAGAAGATATGCCCGGAATAAAAGTGGGAGGATACAATATAAATAACTTGAGATATGCTGATGACACAGTACTGATCGCAGGAAGCGAACAAGAACTGCAAGCCCTATTAGATAAAGTAGTGAAGGAAAGTGAAAACAAAGGCCTCAGTTTAAACAAGAAAAAAACAGAAATAATGGTTGTATCAAAGAGACATACACCACCAAGATGCAACATAATAATTAATAACACAAAATTGGCACAAGTTGAAAAAGTGAAATATCTTGGCACCCTGTTAACATCAGAAGGTAGATGCTCAAGTGAGATAAAGAGCCCAACAGCACAAGCCAAATCAACATTCCAAAACATGAGAACCATTTTTTGCAATGGAAGTCTATCAATGCAGACCCAAATTCGGGTGCTGAGATGTTATATCGAACCGATTCTTTTTTATGGATGTGAAGCATGGACTATAAACAAGAAAATCCAAAGTGAATTGGAGGCTACAGAAATGTGGTTTCTGAGAAGAATGATGAAAATACCATGGACAGCCAAGAAAACTAATGCAGAGGTTCTCATTGATGCTGGCGTAAAAAGATCAATCATATCAAACATTAGAGGCAGACAGTCAAGGTTTCTAGGGCATGTGCTGAGAAGAACACAGCTTGAACACTTAATAACCACTGGGAAGATCAAAGGGAGAAGAGATAGAGGTCGACAAAGAGAAAAGTTACTAGATGGGCTTGTATCGTAGCACGGTAGAAGCTCACCAACCGAGTTTATTGACAACACAAGAGACAGAGAGTCGTGAAGAAACATGATCGCCTACGCCAGTCGGCATGGCACTTGATTGATTGATTGATTGTATATGTGTCATGGCTATTTGTGTCACACTATCTGTTGGTAGTCTGGACGTGTGTGAAAACCACTCAATCGTTTGTCCCTTTCTGTATTCTAATACTGGTACTGTTTTGGTTATCTGTCTGATGTTGTCATTTCTAATTATATCTCTTAATGAAACTCCAACTATACCCACTATTTCTGCTGTTAGTTTTCATTTGTATTGTGATGTCGTTATCCAGGTAGGTTTGGCACTGGGAGCATAGGGATGTGATAATAATAGTCTTGTATGATGCAACTTCAGTGTCTATGTTGACATTTTTGTTCTTAAAGATACTTGTCATCTGTCCTATGATCTGGTATGTTTTGATGCATCTATTTTGTATCTCTTTACTGCTTTTCCTTTCACTCGATATAATATTTTCTAAGTACGTGAACTCCTTTATCAGTTTGAAATTCTCGATTATCGATAGAGATAGTGATATTTCTTTCTTTGCTATTCTCATTATTTTTGTCTTTTCAACATTAATCTTCATGTTGAATATTTGGCGCAAATTTGGTTTCGTCCACCGTTGTGACATTTGCAGTGAGTTGCATAAAATTATAGAATTTTGTAAATGAGGGTTAAAAGGATTAGAATTAGTTTATAGATTTTTTAGGAGGGGAGAAGGGTAAGAATCAATGTTTAGATAAAAAAATTGTGAATTTAAAAAGGCGTGAATGGAGATGATATATAGCACAACGGTGGACGTAATCAAATGTTTACCGAGTTTTTGACATGTTGTGTGTAGCCTGCTCATAATTTCTTGCAGTTGTTCTTCTAATGTCTCTATTAGTATATGTCCGTCTGCAAAGAATAATTCGCTCAATGTCTAGTTCATGTTATCTTCAACGCTAATACTTAATTTACATATGTGGTCGATATATGTTTTGAAAAGTAGGGGGATAGGACATACCCTTGTCGAACTCCTGATTGAATTTGAAATTTGTTGGATATTCCTGTGTTTGCTCTTACATCAAAGTGGCTATTAGTATAAATGCTCTTGTGTAAATTGTGTGATTTGGTACTCCCTATGTTGATAGTATTTTCTATAGTTGTTGTCTATCTATAGTGTTTTCTATAGTTGTTGTCGATCTATAGTGTTTTCTATAGTTGTTGTCTATCTATAGTGTTTTCTATAGTTGTTGTCGATCTATAGTGTTTTCTATAGTTGTTGTCTATCTATAGTGTTTTCTATAGTTGTTGTCTATCTATAGTGTTTTCTATAGTTGTTGTCTATCTATAGTGTTTTCTATAGTTGTTGTCTATCTAAAGTATTTTCTACAGTTGTTGTCTATCTATAGTGTTTTCTATAGTTGCTATCTTTCTACTCATGCGACGGCATTTTATTGTCAACGAATGCGATCTGTACTTTGTTGTTTTCTGTGGCTCTATCTGTTAGCTAAGATTGATGATAGCATTCATACAGGTTTAGTTCTTAGGGAAGTCCATTAGGGTGTTTTTTGGTTGTGGTTCAATGTATTATCGTAATCTCTGTTCTAATATTTTGTTAAAGAGTTTCCCTGTGTAGTTTAGTAGAGATATCCCTATGTATTTCGTGCAATCTCTCTTACTGCTTTTTTTTATACCAGATGGGGATGATCGTCCCCCTGTTGTAGTACTTTCTATTGTGTCTTCTTCTCTATCCTTGAGGTTTAGCAATTCGTTGAAATATTGCTGCCATCTTTCCATTATTTGTTTTTGTTCTTTAAATGCATTACCATTTTTGTCATTTATTAGTTCTGTTGGTTCGTATGTACCTTCTTTGTTTCTCATGTTCTTAATTTTCTTGTAGAACCTCTTCTGCACATTTTTATAGTTTGCGCTGAGCATATCACCGTATTGCTTTCATGAATTGATTTTGGCAGTTTTATTAATTTTCTTTGCCATCTTGTACTCTAAACAGTCTACTTGAACTTTACTTGTGGTCCATTTTTTCTTATATTTCTGTTTCTTTTCTCTTGTTGCATTTTTGACTTCTTCATTCCAACAATGCTGTTATTTTTTGTTTCTAGACATTGTTCCTGTATCCGCATGATTATCTCACTGCTTGTGTGACAGTGTCTTTGAATAAATTCCAATTTTTTTCAGCCGTTGTAGTCTGCTGTTCATAGTTTTCCAAATGTTTCTGTGATTGTGTGTGTGTGTTTGTTTTATAATCCGCGGATGTTAATGGATCAGAATTTGATGGTTATTCGTGTGGTCGTCTGCTGCCTACTCTTCATTTTCTATGAGCGGTGTGTTTCGTCGCTGTAAATTTTCTAGATCTGTCACAGCGTTGTTTCAGAGTTTCTAAATAGTTACAGTGTGTTTTAATCATATTCAGATGTAGAAATCACCTATTCCATCAGAAATACACAAATACACTGAAACACCGAAACGTTTACCTTTACCTGGTGTGAGGCTGGCCGAATGATATCCAACGCGCCCGCTATCTCGAGTAGGTATTTTGCATCTATACTAAATATAACTGGGTGTGAGGTCCTGTAGGGTGTGAGGTCCTGTAGGGTGTGAGGTCCTGTAGGGTGTGAGGTCCTGTAGGGTGTGAGGTCCTGTAGGGTGTGAGGTCCTGTAGGGTGTGAGGTCCTGTAGGGTGTGAGGTCCTGTAGGGTGTGAGGTCCTGTAGGGTGTGAGGTCCTGTAGGGTGTGAGGTCCTGTAGGGTGTGAGGTCCTGTAGGGTGTGAGGTCCTGTAGGGTGTGAGGTCCTGTAGGGTGTGAGGTCCTGTAGGGTGTGAGGTCCTGTAGGGTGTGAGGTCCTGTAGGGTGTGAGGTCCTGTAGGGTGTGAGGTCCTGTAGGGTGTGAGGTCCTGTAGGGTGTGAGGTCCTGTAGGGTGTGAGGTCCTGTAGGGTGTGAGGTCCTGTAGGGTGTGAGGTCCTGTAGGGTGTGAGGTCCTGTAGGGTGTGAGGTCCTGTAGGGTGTGAGGTCCTGTAGGGTGTGAGGTCCTGTAGGGTGTGAGGTCCTGTAGGGTGTGAGGTCCTGTAGGGTGTGAGGTCCTGTAGGGTGTGAGGTCCTGTAGGGTGTGAGGTCCTGTAGGGTGTGAGGTCCTGTAGGGTGTGAGGTCCTGTAGGGTGTGAGGTCCTGTAGGGTGTGAGGTCCTGTAGGGTGTGAGGTCCTGTAGGGTGTGAGGTCCTGTAGGGTGTGAGGTCCTGTAGGGTGTGAGGTCCTGTAGGGTGTGAGGTCCTGTAGGGTGTGAGGTCCTGTAGGGTGTGAGGTCCTGTAGGGTGTGAGGTCCTGTACGATGTTAAAAGTTTCTCTCTAGCTGCACAAATAGCTTTGACTTTAATCATAGTTGTCGCAATAATTCGCTGTTGGTATAAATGTGGTATCTGTTCTGTCTCTGGGTATTCTACATATACACCACTTCCTCCATTTCTTTCCTGTTCTGATCCATCCGTATACACTCTGGTCCATAGATCACATTGGAAAGAATCATCGAGGAAGCTGAAAGCTGCTACACTTTACTGTAGATTATTCTGATGTTCAACCTCATGCACACATGTTATTATTGTTTGTAAGGTCACTGGTAGGAATTCTGCTTTTCACATTGGGAAAGGGGGGCAGACATTCCATACTGATTGATATACCAGTGGTACTGTTACTGATACTGTTGAAGATCCGATAACTGTCCATTTGAGGCTTGGCCTGGTGTATACCTGGTATACATCAGTTATAAATAAATAAAGATATAAATAAATTATATAAATAAATTATAAATAAATTATAAATAAATGTATAAATAGAGATACTTCTTTTAAGCCGTCCATGAGACAAATTCAATGTAAACATAGACAGAAAGGGGGGGGGGGTGAGAGAGAGAGAAAAGAGAGAGAACATACAACATGTAAACATAAGAATGCTAAATGAAGGGGTAAAAAGTGATCATTAATTACAGCGTGAGAAAATGTCAGAACTTATTGTTTTAGACTATGCAGAGATTTCTTGAAATCGTTTATCCTATATTTCTTATTACATTGTATTGACTATCTCGTGCGTTGTTATGTTCATGCCTTCTACGCGGTTCCATAATAGTAAGTAATGCCGCCAATGTATTTTTGCTTTTATTTAGATCCCCCCTCCCCCTACTCTTGTGATAGGACATATTTAGTACATGGATAAGTGTGTGTGTAAAACTTAATTATATATAAGTATATTAAACGCATCGTTAGTCTTCGCCAACGTGGTTCTTGGTGATTCAGGATGCAATTTAGTCTTAACTCGAAATTAATGTTAAGGTATCAATAAAAGCCGGGATAGTAAAATATTCCTGCTTCATTAGTATCCGGGTGTGCTCTTAATGGGTTGACTTTTAAATGCTGTGTTACTTTCACTGATCTTCGTTTATCAGCAATGTGTGTATAGCTATATATCACCTGTAAGGTAAGTACGTACTCATGTGTAAACTCGTGTCAATATCTCCTACTCGTTACCATATATTGTTTCATTTCTCGTTATATGTGCGTGTTTTATTGTGGAGCTTTAAAATTAGTGCAGTAATGTTCCTTATACCGTTCTAAAATCGATAACGATGATTGATATCCCGTCTGTGTTTGTGTTTCATTAATTTCTCGAATTAGACAATTGTTGTGCATGTGTTCGTTCACTGACTTCTGTGTGATTGTACACTGACCGTTGTGTGTTCGTTCACTAACGTATGCGTGTTCGTTCACTGACTTATGTGTGTTCGTTCACTGATGTTTGTGTGTTTGCACATTGACTTGTGTGTGTTTGCACACTGACTTCTGTGTGTTTGTACACTGATTTTTGTGTGTTCGTACACTGACTTCTGTGTGTTCGTTCGCTAACTTTTTTGTGTTCGTACACTCAAGCAATCGACCTGCACAAAAAAGAAGAAGTAGAAGATGGCAAGAAAAGAAGATGTAGAAATAGGTCTCTTAAACAAGGAAACATTAGAATAACAACATGTCATTATTTATCTGCACATTGACGTTCACTTGTTGATGAGATCAAAGACTCTCTCCTGCCGCTGCAATGTTTTCCTGATACATGAAAGTGAATCTCTGCCTTGTGTAGTTCTTCTATTATGTATCTCGCAGTGACAACAAAAAACCACTATACATATTGTGGAACAATGCCAAAAAGATGTTCTTAGAAAATACTTTCAGTAACCACTTCGGTGAAATGAGAGAATGGAAATAAGAAATGGCTAACACGAGAAATGGCTACAAAGTCATGGCAGAGTGCCAAGAAGAGAAGACTGAGAAATGTAAATGACTTAACTGAGAACCAGCGATTCGTGAGTTCTAAAAGGTGACAAGAGAATCCAAAACTGAAGTATGGAAACATTTATTACGCAGATTGGTGATATTAAGTGCTTACATAATTCAGCAGTTGCTTCAGAGAATTAATGGGTGGATTATAGATCAGTATATTCACAATTTACGTGACTTAAAGTGTAATATTGACAACAGTAAATAAGGAATATGGTTTCCTTATGGATATGTAATTCAGACATATAAATGTGATCGCCGTAAGATTGTACAATATCAAGTTCTTCATGACAATGATAACAATAATGAAAAATGTTATGATTTAGTAACTAAGGATGATGTCCTTTCTGCACACAACAAAAAACAAGAGAAAGCAATGCTTCTGGTCCTAATAGTTTCAAATATAATCAAGTCAACAGCGTAAAGAGGTGATTATTGGTGCATTTGTTGAAGTTTCTAATTTTTTTATGAAGTATGTTTATGTACCGGAAGATTGCCTACATAGATGCATAAGACCACTCCATAAAGTTGACAAGGATCGAAATTACCAATAGCTACTGTACAATTACTACAACAAAAAATGTGTATGGACATTATGGATATATATATATATATTATATATATATATATATATATATATATATATATATATATATATATATATATATATATATATATATATATTGGTAATTCTGTTCATAATTTGGTAGTAAAATTATGTTGGAGTTGGCACTCCAATTGCATTGATCAGCTGCTTCTTTTCCTAGTACTTTATTGACACATCTGGCTGATAAGATAAGCAGCAGCCCCCTCCTTATCCAGACGATCTGCTATCTCGTTTTTACGGTTTCTACAACACGATAGTATTTACTGCATTGCTACTTTACGATTAATTGTTTAGTTGGTTGCTGATCCAGAGCAACTTTATGAACAATTCTTTATGTCGTTCAATTTTAAACTGCTCCATGGGCTCTTGCCCGTTGACCAAATTGTTTAGATCGATCAGTAATACTTGCAGGTCTGGTAGTTTTCTAGACCGGGGCTTTTGGAGTGTTGATCCTGCATCTGTCAGAAATAGAATAGGCTGTGGACAAAGATTGAAGCTCAGATGTTTTTCAGTTGCCACATGGATTGCTTAGATTTCTGCATCATAATTATGACAGAATGTCTCCGATGGTACTCTGATTGTATCCTTAACATTATTTGGGAACGCTACATATATTCATTCTCCTCCATTTGTATAAGTCAAAAAGATCTTAGACTTGCCTGAAGTTTGCATTCCACTAAATTCTGTATCAGAACAAACGCCTTAGAGAGAGAATAGTTGATTATCCATTAGTATAACTATCAGCTTGGCTGCCGCGCTACTTGCACATTATGTCGTTATGTTTTTAAAATATTTCTGAAAACTTCATTCATATCTGTAAAATAGTTGCAGAGATATACATTTTTAAACAGGAGCATGTATTTAAAAACGCACTATACCATCTGAATCAGAACAATGACTACATATATCTGACTCGTAGTGATGCATGGATCTGAAGCACGCAGCACAATAAAAAATAATTAAATAAAAACCTCGCAGTATTTTGAAATATTGTACAATAATCAATACCACGATCTCAGAAAGAGTTTGGGCAATGCTAAGTTGAGATACGATATCTGGAGGGGTTTACGCAATGCTGAGTTGATAGACGATCGCAGGAGAGGTTTGGACAATGTTGAATTAAGAGACGATCTCAGGAGAGGTTTGGACAATGTTGAATTGAGAGACGATCTCAGGAGAGGTTTGGACAATGTTGAATTAAGAGACTATCTCAGGAGAGGTTTGGACAATGTTGAAGTGAGAGACGATCTCAGGAGAGGTTTGGACAATGTAGAATTAAGAGACGATCTCAGGAGAGGTTTGGACAATGCTGAAGTGAGAGACGATCTCAGGAGGTATTTGAGCAACGCTGAGTAGAGATACGATTTCAGGTGACGTTTGAGCAATGATGAGTTGAGAGATGATCTCAGCATTCTTCTGTTGCACCACATCTCTACTGCCTCTAATTTTCCACTTTCCTGTTTGTTTATTGTCCAAGACTCGCATCTATATGTTAGTATCGGTTTTATATAGCACTTCAGAACTTTCTTCCTCACCTCTAATGAGAAGGTCATATTATTAAATATATTTTTAATTTTTCTGAATGTTTCTTTTGCCTGCCGCAATCTGCTGCTTATTTATGTTTAACTTCTTCCATCTGCTGTAATTGTTGTACCTAAATACTTAACTTGGTGGGACTGTTTTAATACTATATCATTTACTTTGTTCTTGCAAACTGTGGTGTTTTGTTTCTTTGAAATAACCACTACTTCTGTTTTGATATTTAGGAAAAGGCTTTCTCTTCACTTTCTGTCACTACAGGTTATTTCATGTGAATGAGTTTTTTTGTCAACTTGTAACATATTTTCATTATATTTTTTATTACAGATATTACTTTCTATTGCTAAAATATATATAATGAAATCCTGTTCATTTTAAAATGCAGAACATATTGGGGTTTCGCAGAAAAATTATATTCAAAAGGGGTCCGTTTTCAAAAAAAGATTAAGCATAGTTTGAATAGATCTTTCATTAAAAAAACACAATGTAAAATATGATCACAGATAGTAATTGAAAGGGGGATTCGCACAGCTGTAATGGCATGCAAATATTACTGCTGAGGTAATTATTCGTTGAAAGATAAAAATTACACATGACGGATTGCCAGGGTCTTAAAATCTCACAGTCAAAAACATACAGCAATAATAATAATGTGGAGATCTGGGTTATGTAATGTCCTCGGTCGCCTGGTAATAATGACCACAGCAATGGGTGAAATGAAATTTATAAATTCTTTATGTCGTTCAATTTTAAACTGCTATGCAAAATCTCATTAAATTCCGCTTACTGTTTACTGAGACATTAAAGGGAATGTGTGGGCAACTAATTTGAAACGCAATATAATAAATATTAGTAATGTTTTCCTGTAATGTACTGTTGACAGCTATAACCCTGCTATAATTTAAGCTTTACGAACATGCATCCAAGTAATGTGCCCTAAATATGAAACCTTCTGCATTGTTCAATAACGTTTCTATATTTGTATGGTGATACAGTGTATTTCTGTTTTGGCTTGGTTGGCATATGCTACTTGTGTTCTACTAATATTTATCTTCCTTCCAAATGCCTTGGTCATATTTTAATCTTGCACGGGTATTCCTCTGTTCTGTTCTTGATTTCGTACTCATAATTCAAACTAAAACATGTGTCTATTTTGGTTATATCAGAGCGTTAAATAAAATCATCAATACCAGAGTTAATGCCCCTATATTACGTATGTAAATCAATGCAATCATGCCCGACTTCGATATAACACATCATTATTTTTATGTTTGTATAAAGCATATATGCGTTTCTAAGTAAAGTGATTTTGCTATTAGTAAATGCAGTTCACATTTCTTGAGAATAAAAACCCGGTTGTTTTGTAGACGAGCTTTTAAATTTTGGATGTATATTCTAATACTTTTATAATAGCCAAAGGTGGCTATTTTATAATAGTCTAATTATGTGGTAATCACTTCAACTAATCTTCGATTAGAATATATGTTAAATAATAGGATCACGTGATAGAAAACTGCTATTAATGTATTTTTATTGTTTTTTTCTAACAAAATCGTGGCTGTTGGATGAACTATAGGCTCTATATCAAGAAGAATAGTCTCACAAGAGAACATTCGCAGTGGATAAGAGAGGCAGACGAAGGTAGTACACTTATACATCTAGTAGTAAAATAATACATCTGTTGGAAAATGTAGTATGGTAAATGTGAACAAGTAGGCACATGAAATTATATATATATTTCATATATATATATATATATATATATATATATATATATATATATTATATATAATATATATATATATATATATATATATATATATATATATATATATATATATATATATATATATAAATATATATATATATATATATATATATCTTTAACGATCCCTAAAATTTGAGATACTGTGGACGATAATGGCACACCCTTGAAACAAAATTACGCACAGCGGTGGAGTTGTTTAGGAAATAATATAATAATAACGATTGAAGGAGAATGGAAATAAAACAAACACAAATATTCTGTGACTTGATCGTATGGAAAGTTCATATAGAAAGTGAAATACTGCTCAACTGTTCACAATCCACGTGTTTGTTTAAACAAGTAAATTTTAAGTAGGAAGCCAGAGGACAATTTTTTTTTTTAAATTCTTGAGTCTAACGCATTGTGCCCTTGTATAACTAATACCGATATTAAATGTGCCCTTGTATAACTAATACGGATATTAAATGTTATATGTTTGTTGTTACTGAGGATATTTCAATACCTATACTGGATGTTTGTTGTTGCTGTAATAGTCCTTGTCTCGAATGGTACGTTCGTGACTGTGAGTGCACTCTTTGAATGTCTTGACAAAATCGCATCTGTTTTTGGAGATGAGGTTAGTCAAGTACGGAAGAACGCGTGTGCAATAGTTGCTAGGCGATTTGGTGCCGTTGAACGGATTGGTTCAATTCCCGTTAGTCTCACGTGTTTGTTTAATGCAGCCTATGGGATATATCATACGCATTCTAGGTTGGTGTAGCCAATCATGGATCTAGTATTGTTAAGAAGGTCTGCTGTTGATTTTTGTAATTAGGTTACGCTATTCGGCAGTAGCTTTATTAGACGGGAGAGTCGGTCTGGTTGGGAGCGCCAGACTTGTTTTGAATGCTACAACATAAACTAATTTATATAAAGGTGGCATAAGTCAAAACTTGCACTTTACCTCAAACGTATAGATTCAAGTTTCAACTCACATTATCAAGTTTCAATCTTTTAATATCGAAGGCAACGAAATTTCATAAATAGATATGCATACAACACGACCCTAGAAACCGGATAGGTTTAGAATATATGTTTATGTCAGTTAAACATCATAACGAGATTTATATATCTTTCCTTATATATATATATATATATATATATATATATATATATATATATATATATATATATTCATATCTGTAGAATTAGGCTAACACCTACACTGACTGTTGACAACGAAATACTTGAAAATGTCAGCAACTTTAACGATAATTGGCTGAATCATTAATACCACAGGAAATTGTTGAGCAAAGATGATAAAAGAGAATAGCAGTTGCCATACAAAAAATCATCACAGAGATTCTAGAGCGAATACAAAATCTAAGTTAGAACTATTAAGAAACT
>CM067299.1:40938785-40966285 GCA_034231615.1 Meghimatium bilineatum
AGCATCTCATTTCGGAAGCAGCGATTCCCTTTGCTATTGTTTTATTTAATGCCCATGCCTCAGAACCGTATATTGCCACTGTAAATACACATTTTCTGATCACACATAGTTTGGCTATGCTGCTGGTACATTGCCAACAAATTTACATTTGTGTAAGTTTCAATGTCGCCATTGAAATTCTTCTCTTGATTTCGACAGAGCAATTTCCTGAGCTATCTATATTGGTGCCCAAATACTGGAAATTTGTTAACTCCTGTAGTTCGAAATTGTCAATTATTATCTTTGATTGTACTTTAACTTTATCCATTGTCATAAGTTTTCTTTTCTTCATATTTAAGTACAGGTTTTGGGAGATCAGAGTGGTCCAGTGATTTGGTATTTTTAAAATGGCTAATAATGATTTCTATAAAGAGATGGTACTATAGATTGTTAATAATTAATAGCCGCGAGATACAATAGATACAAGACACATCTAATACAATTAAACATAAATGAACATATATTCAGTTGTAAAATACAAATTTTTCATGTGACACACTTAGGATCACGTAAAAGGAAAAGACATGTATTTGTTCGTAGCTCGACGTTTTCCTTACGTGCAGTAAATCGTTAAAGTGAGATTTGTGAGATTAAATTTGTGATGAGAACTTTGTGAGGTGAACTTTATAAGGTGAACTTTGTGAAGTGAAGTTTGGTGACCTGACATAAAGCATGCAGAAGCCTAAAGCATATAACGTTTAAGTGTAGTGTAGTTATTTCACGTGTGATTGCCACATATAAAAAATACTTCACATCTGAAATTGTAAAAAAAGTAAATCCAAGTATTTATTGATGAGAGCAGTGAGATTTCTGCACCGAAACTGCTTGTTATCGTTGTAATATATTATTCAGAGAAGAAAAAAGACATTTTAAGATACATTTTTAGAATGTTATGAACTGCGTGACTGTTGAAGCATTATGCAATGATGCAAAAGAATGTTTAAACGAGAAGAGACTTGAAGCGTCAAAACTAGCTATATTCAGCACTTATAATTCATCTGTCATGACTTAAGTGCAAACAAAAAAGTATACACAAAATTAAAATATGGAGTTCCTCATCTTATCCTAATAGATATGTGTGTCATTCTCTCAAGTAGTTGTATCACATGATACAACTGAGTGTCTTCCAAGGAACTTAATAGAATTCTTGTGACAATTAAATATGGAATTTTTAAAAATATGGTCAATGCTGTTGTGATTACAAACTATCTAGGGATGTACTGCAAATAAGTTGGATCATCATCAGGTGACATATTCTTTCCAGAACACAGTCTTCTCTATGCTATACATCCGCTAAACCCTTTATTGCCTTTCAGCGTCAGGGCATTCCTATGGATCTCTTGAATTCTCCTCGGTCTTCAGCAAGTTGTCCCGCCTCTTTTAGTGACATACGCAGGCATTCTTGAATGTCTATTGTCTAACAGTATAAAGTTGGACCACGTGACGTTTATGAATGTTTATTTTACTCGTCATCGCATATACAAGTATATCCAAAGAATGCTAAATAAATTGGAGAAGACCTGTCTGCCAGGGATTTGGAAGCCTGGAATATACCAATTTTAAATATTGATTGATAATGAGGAAATATACTGTGAAATCATGTAATATTTCTCTTAATATGTTAGTGTCTTTTTTGTATGTGTGTTTTCTAATTAATTGTTTGTGCATTATCTCCACGAAATTAGACCATGAGGAAAGGTTATTTGACTCTGATTTCGCATATCTAGGATAACATCAATTATAATATCAACTGATGTTAATAAAGTATAGTGGTTTTTCTTGTAACATTTAAGTTTTACCATTTTAAATAATTAAATATTTTAACTATTAAATATTAGTACCATTTTTAGTGTTATTAAAAAACAGCATGTATTCTAAGCTCTTTAGGCTCGAGACTAGTGCTTTTTTGACAAATCGAGTTGGCAACTCCGCGTGCAATCAGCTTGACAATGTATGCGTTTCCAAGTACCGCTTCGAAACGAAACGAAATGTTAAACAAATTTAGATCTATATAAATATTTGTAACTGTATGTACCTTTTACAGTAATTTAGTTGTTACCTTATACATGTCACGATGCGAGTTTTTATTGTAGTATAAACTATATTTAAAGGTGTTTTGAACTTGGTAATGTGCAAAGATGCATAAACTTTAGAATCACTTCTGAGAGACAGGTGTGAAAAGTTACTTCAGGTTTACTGCAACTAATTTATTCTACAACAATCTATACTTAAACATGTTAATCTTGTAAATTACCACCTAAAAGTTTAAATAGTAAGGATACATATTTAAAAACGTCAATTTACGAATACTCTTTATGTTTTTTAATACGCGCACTCATTTTTATTGTTTTCCTTTTCTTCTTATCTTACACAGTGTTACCTTACTCATTTTGAGCAGGACAGATGAACAGATACTGAGTATGGGTAAGTAATCTTTACAGTATTGATCAATCTGACCCATTTCGCCTCCAATAAATTACATTCCGATATTAAGTTGCCTTTTGGTAATTAAGTAGTTGGACGCCGAGTAAAGATAAACCACATTACATTTTAAAGTGCAGCTTTCGTTAAGGAGTATTTTACAAATAATCAGACTCTACGAGTATTGATTTGTGGATCGAATGATAAAAATCGTTTACTTTTCATCAACAGTTTACATCAATGAGTTTATTGATGTGTATTCATATGAACAATAACAGTATGTGTGACACATCTGCAACTCACTTCTAAGTATGTTTCTATGAATTAATTTATGCACGAATGTGTTTGCTAGATTTAAATTTCTCATCGAGTAGTTCAATAAATGAATTTTATAACGTGCCGTATATGGGCGTGGTTGAAATCATTGTACTACCGAACTGTACAGTAGTATGTATATTGTGTATTATCAATCAAGTGACATATTCTTTCCAGAACGTTGTCTTCGTCGTGAATACTCTGAACGCCTCTCTGTTCCGGGTATAATTGTTGTGTGTATTCTACCGGTCAAAGGTCATGATTTTTCCAGAAAGGATGTATAAATGTGTACGTGTGTTTAGTCGCAGAAGAGAAAGGTAGGAGAATGTAATTATATCTGCTGATTACATAGGACACATTAAGAAGGCTAGTACCATTTGTCACAGGTATTAAGAAACGAGGACGTCTTTTCCTATATTAATTTGTGCGTTTCAACTGTGTCAATACAGGTATCTTTACCCTGACTAGTACCACAATCTGTACATCATTAATTTAAAAATTATGTAAAATGTCAAATACTGCATGTTTACAGTTAAGGAGTTGCAGGAAGGGATTTTGTTACTATGTGATAAAGGCCGCATGTTCTTGTTGTCGCCACGTCAGGTACAGGGTGAGTTTTTTCCTCCGACATTTAAAAAAAACAGTCCTTACCGGGAATCGAAGTCTGGACCTCACTAGTGTGATCCCCGTAAAATACAAATCTAGCCCATGACCTCGATTTGGATCCAAGCAGTAACATGAGTGAGACCGATGTTCTAAGTCAGTGTTTCCCAATCTTTATTGTACTACCCCCACCAATGTCTTCCTAAAAGTCTTATGCACCCTCCTAAGTGACATATACACATTTTCTTTTGATTAAAAAATTGAATTATTACCTAAATTAAGCCTAATTACAACTTGTTCAGGACACAAGACTTGGGTTTTAGGAAGAAATCACTAGGAAATCATTAAGTAAAAAACAGTTTGCCCTAAATACATTTCAAAACATATAATAGACAACTAAAATATTCAATGTGAGGTCACGTTAGATGAATATACTAAATTTAGTGAGACCCTTATGCTTCATGCTTGCTGCAGAGAGCTTTTACATTGGGCTTCAATTTAGTAGCTTCAGTCTCAAAACTTCCCGTTCTGTGATATCCAGTCGATTTCTTTTATTTAGTAACAAATCATTTACAGCAATAAATACACATTCAGCTAAATATGAAGATGGAAACTGTAACAATAGCTCTCTTGAAAAGTTAGTTGAATTTTGGTATTTAATTTTGGTTTCATCACAAAGCCATGCCATTGTTCATTTTATATTGAATCAAGTTTTAATAGACTTATTTATCATTTTGCATTTCTGAGAATTCTTCTTGGTACTGCATTGATACTTCAGACAAATTCACTAACATTGACTGCATCATCCAGGTTGGAAAATCAATTTGTTTTAAATCAGCGTAAATAATTTTCAGGTGATCGACAGTAACAAGTACATCTGTATCAGTCAATTCACATTTTTGCAGCGAATGAAACTGTTCATATTTTTTGTTACAATATATTTTTGACATAATTCAAAAAATTGTAATGCAACCAAATACCTTCGCTTTTGCATCGACGAGAGTTTTATTTGTTCCTTGAAGTTGTTGATTTTATATATTTAGTTTGTCAAACCCCTTCCCCCCCCCCCCCCACTTCTGTGCCTTATAAAGGGTTAACGAATGCTTATTTTATATTGAGAACCAAAAATCCATTTTATACAAGTAAAGTCACAGTAGGCGATAGGTTTTTAAACTCTAGACGAGCGAAGTTTCAAATTGCCCCCCCCCCTTTAACAATCAAATTGCCCCCCCCCCCTGTGGGGCGTGCGCTCCACGTTGGAAAACACTGTTCTAAGTAATCTTTTACTCGCTAAGTATGACATGATTGGAGGAACGAAAGAAAATGTGATAAATTTCAGCCTAAATTATCTGCGATAATAATAATGCAGAAATCCAGGCAATTAGTGTGGCAGCTAAAAAACTGCTGAACTCTAACTCTGACCTACAGCCTGTCGTATTCCTTGACAGATGCACGGTCAGTGCTTCAAGCTCTCCAGTCTGGAAAACTAACAGACTTGAAAAAACTACTTAGCGAATTGTCTTACCAGTATAGGGTAACCATGCAGTGGATACCCTCTCACTGTGGAATACCAGGAACTGAAAACGCAGACCAACTGGCTAAGGAAGGTGCTGCCGAAGACCAACCAGATATACCAATCACCTATCAGAAAAAAAACCAGATGATCAAGTCAATAGGAAAGCCAAAACACCAACACAAGATGACTATCACATTATGAACAGATCAAAACAAGTTATAATTCTACGTCTCAGAACAGGACACAACCTACTCCTCAGTCACATGTATACAAAGTTCAAAATTGGCAACACTGCCATGTGTACATGTGGACAGGCAATATTGGCCAGAGGAAACAACACTGGAATCAAAGCTCTATGGGAGACTATGAACTACAACATACAGTGAGTTTTATTCAGGAGACAGAATTACAGATATAGACATGTTTAAAGTGAACGAAAGAAGAAGAAGAAGCCTCAATTATACATTTTTTTTATCTTAAATGATCCTATTAACCTGATTTAAGCATTTATGGATCACTTTCACTTGTGGGATCGGGCATAACCGTTTTGTTTTATACTGGCAAACATTAAAAACTCCTAATCATGTTTTCACATGAACCACTGCACGTGCTGAATGTCAATTACAACTATTTTTTTACATTTATGAATCATTTGCTGAATCAAATCAACAGTATTTTTTTTAAATAAACCAATTCAGAATCGGATAGTACGCAGTCGTCTACCATTGGTGTGCAAAGTATCATTTTTCACTCACTGTCATCAAGTCATATCCATCATTAATATCACATGTGTCCCCCAGCATCGTCTATACAAGAATGACAACAGCGTCTCATGCTATTGCAATGCCTGGAAAAACTATTTGGGGTATGGCGTTCTATTCTACAATGAAGTGCTCGATGGAGATCATTTACATTGTTGATGTCATGCTGCCGGACACTTCTCTTTAGTTCATCCCAAGTTTGTTACACCGAGTTTATGTCAGGATAGTTTGCAGACCAATCCAGTATAAGAAAGGTTTGCTGGACTGATTAACGTAGACATAAGCGTTTACATTAGCACTCATAAAATGAAGGGGGGTACAGTGCTCATGGGAAAATCCACCCCAGACATGTACGTTTCCTTCTCCATGTATGTTATACTGGTCTATGCACACAGCAACATATCTTTCTCCAGGACGACGTCAGACCTGATTTCTCCTATCAGCAAATAGAAATTAAATCGACTTTCATCCAAGAATATCGTCGATCTCTATTCTACCCTTGCACGATGAATATTTTATTGGATTCATGACAGTGTGTTGGTCTAATGTCGTCCTGTAAGGATAGGACCAATGTTAAGACTTTTGTTTTGCAAGACAGAGGAGTGAAGACTCTTTCGCACAGTGTTTGCGCTAATACGCCCCGCCCCCTCCTGAGTGTCACCTGTATGAGTTGCTGAGTTGATGTTTGGAGGCGGTTGCGCAGATGCATCAGTGCAATATGACGATCTTGAACCTAATGTTGTTATGTGAGTTTGGCCATGTCTGCGCGTTCATCGATGCTACCTTTTTCATTATTGGTGCAGTCTCACTGTAGTGTAGTGGTCTGGTCACAACTGAAAAATCTGCCAATTTCTCTGGTCGCCATTCCACTGATAAACATACCAGCGTCTTGTCATCGCCCTTGTAGAGTCAGTCGAAGAAATAAAAAACCAGTAACAGATCATCTTTCGATAAAAACCAGATAATGTCTTTCACTCGCCTAAACTGTATTGATATGTTTTCTAAATTTCAACTGTTTTCGACTTTAATAAAGTCAGAGTTTATTTATTGGCTGATATGCACGTGACGTACGGAACATGCGAAAGAAACATCATAACATCAACACAACGGGAATGCGCGAACTTCATCACTTGAACACCTTCTGGGATGAAAGATACCCTATATACATAAACATTTTAAGCGTGAAAACAAATCACGTTTGCGATGAGTTTTTAATTGGTTGCTATATATACACAATATTAGTGAAGTCATTTGTTTTATAAACTACTGGTAAAGTCATATTCTCCATAAACTACTAGTAAACTCATATTTTTGAAGATATTAGCACATCAATCTGTACTAGAAGATGTAAGCAAATTATCTGTTCTAGACGCTATTACTAAAGTCATCTGTTGTGAAAGCTATTAATAATGCCATCTGATCTAGAAGCTATTACTAAAGTCATCTGTTGTGAAAGCTATTAATAATGCCATCTGATCTAGAAGCTATTACTAAAGTCATCTGTTGTGAAAGCTATTAATAATGCCATCTGATCTAGAAGCTATTACTAAAGTCATCTGCTTTTAGCTAGTTAGTTAGACATTGTTTAATTCTTCGCATTAAGTAGGTTAATGAGTTTGCCTCTCTTTTGGAGAGGCGTGCCCCTTTCAACCAGCGGACAAAGTCCAATTAGGCTATATCAGGACACACTACCATAAAATATTAGAGGTAACAAAGACCCCAAGTAATACACGTAGGTAGGTAGTTAACAAGTTTACCTCTCTTTTGGAGAGGCGTGCCCCTTTCAACCAGCGGACAACAAAGTCCAATTAGGTTATATCAGGACACATTACCATAAAATATTAGAGGTAACAAAGACCCCAGTTGACGCACTTAATATTGAAGACATTGAGGTGTCGTGAAATGGAGAAACAATAAACACCGTGGCACACCTCTACACTATCTTGAAAGCTATCATGCAGAATTTATGTGGGCATCAATGTTAACAGCAACAGACACCGCATTTGACGTTATTTTCGTTGTTATGAAATATTAATTGTCCTAATAAAAAGTGTTGCATTTTATCTAATTGTGTCTCCTGTATTATTTATTGTTATGTCCCTTTGTACCCTAGTAACGGGTAAACTTCGTTCCACTACATATTGTTCCGTTAAAAATGTATTCTAGTACCTATATAACTTAGGGAGACTGTAATAAACACCTAATCAACGGAGAATTTAATAAACATATAACCGGGAGAGACGATAATAAACATCTTACCGCAGGAGAATAATAAACACCTACCGAGGGAGATTGTAATAAACATCTATTCGCGGGAGATTGTTATAAACAACAAACCAAAGGATATTGTAATATAACGGTTTATCTGTATTCGAACAATTTTGTCTTAGTTTAGTCACATTTTTTGATAGCTTTGTCTGTTATGTGATCTTGACCTCTAACTTAATGGTCGTACCGGAGTCAACTTGATTTGTTTTCTCTGATTACATCATCTGCGGCCTTTCTAAATTTCAATACGTCTGTCGTGCACAATCTACTTACGTATGCATGTTATCCTTATCTTTTATTCTAGATTTTTATGTGGTTTAAATGTATGTATGTGTTTATCTGGTATGTATGTGTTTATCTGGTATGTATGTGTTTATCTGGTATGTATGTGTTTATCTGTAGCACTACATTCTCATGTATAGTTTACGCAAACAATCGTTATTTCCACTTGCAAATCTTGGTGTTCGTTTTCAGGGAGATTATGACATCACGATTAACCACTAGAAGTTGATTATTGATTCCATTGAAATGGTTTTGTCCACTGATTCAACCTGTAACGTTTCTTATAAGTAAGTAAATACTGACAGTATACTATGCTGCCTCTTCTATGTGACATGACAGAACGTTGTTCTCACTTCCAATATGTAAGTCCTTCGGTTATATGTAAAGTGCATTATTTTTTTTTTCAGTGTCATATTCTAAAAGTCTTCAATATCCTGTGTCCATTGAAGTTTGGTGCGACCTTTTGTTCTCCTTCCTGGGACCTCTTCTTCCATAGTTAATATGTTACAACTACTGTGTATTTTTACATGTCTCGTAACTTGCGTTTTCTTTAATGGTTTGTGAAGTCAATCTTGTTTCTATATTCAAATTGTTGATGATACATGTGACTCTCTGTCAATGATAAAATTAGGGTTTTTTTCTATAGTATTCATTTCAATATTAAGAGACACGACGGCATGGAGAGAGTATTACTGGAGGGGATGATAGAAGGCAACAGGGGCAAAGGCCGACCAAGACGCCGTTGGACAAAATACATTCAAGAATGCCTGCGCATGTCACTGAAAGATGCAGGACAATTTGCTCAAGACCTCGGAGAATTTAAAAGATCCATAGAAAGACTACGTTCTGGAAAGAATATGTCACTTGATGATGATGATTCATTTCAATTGATATGTTATTTTTTATTACTATTTCCACTGCTTATGTCACAAACAAATGTTGCCACTAAAAAAATATTACGTCTGAATAGTTGCAACTTTGATTTTATGTTTGCCCCGTGCAATAGATTTTTCATGTGAGATGTTTTTGTGTGTGTAATCTCTCTCTCTCTCTCTCTCTCTCTCTCTCTCTCTGACCTATGCTGATCAATCTTATGTGTTGTGAATACTGTAGAGATATTCAAAGTAGTTAACATTTTAAAGATCCTATTTGTCTTAGCTATTGTAGGTATGAGTATATTTCTGTTGATCTGCATTATTTTTATCCTAGCATTGACGAAACGATTTTTAGTCTTGCAATGATGTACTGACATAATCATGTGTTCCAAACATGTAAAGCATTCAATGAGTGATTGTAAATGGTGTGGGAAGCCCATGCTTTCTATTTTGCTTTACAATTTATGATATGTTTCACTGTCAACGGCTACTAAATTCTAGTAGAACACAAGTTTTTTTGAAGTTTTACAATCATCAACATACTTTCGGATTATGATATATATATATATTATATATATATATATATATATATATATATATATATATATATATATATATATATATATATATATATATATATATATATATATATATATATATATATATATATATATATATATATATATATAAATATATATATATATATTATATATAATATATATATATATATATATATATATATATATATATATATATATATATATAAACGAAAACATACAAGTAACAATAATCAAGGCATTTTCAACGTTTCAACCGTAGGTTTTTTTCGAGAATATGTAAAACTAACAGTGATCAAACAATAAAAATAGTAAAAACAATGGTACTTGTAACAGAGCACTAGAAAGCAGAGATTATTGAAACAGTATGACGAATAAGGTTACAATGGCATACATGTACACATGTAGTCATGGAGGTGAGATTTTCTAAAAGGAAACCGGAAATGAGAACGGGATGAAAAAATAAATCACTGAAATCAAATGGACAGCAATAACGCGAGGACCACACAAACCTATATTTAAACAAATGAATGATCGCAGTTATGTTCTAAAGGCATAAGGGTACCAAACTTAATAAAAATAATTCAAGGGCGTGTCTAGATCGAACAACAGTCCAGTCGTGTTGGATCTGAGGACAGCGACCTGGATATCAAGGGCACCACGATGACCATCACCATTGAAATGTATGGAGATAGAAGTAGGTTTCCTGTGTTTAATGGCATGAAGGTACCTGAAGAAGCGGTCACTCAATATTAAGCCCCTTTCATCTACATGCATCTTGTCATAGCGTTTATATATGATAACGTAAATGACATTTCGGGTTTCATAAAGGCCTCCTCGATAGTGAAAGTGGCCTTGGGAAATTAAAGAGAGTGGACTGAACTACATAGGGACATGTGTAGTATCGGCCGCGTTTACAGCGATCAGTGCCAAATTGGTCAAGAACATAAGTCCTAAGGTGACTGTGAACCAAGATATAATTAAGAATTTTGGCTCGACTATAGACAACTAGAGGAAAGTCCTGGAAAACGGCAGAGTTTGAAGATCATACTTTAGAAGGAAATAATGATTGAACAAGATTGGACGGACAGTAGTAGAGTTATGGACAGAAAAGTTAGGACAAGCTTAATCTATCGAAAAAGGGGGAAGTACCCTGAGTATTAGTCAAGGTATCAAGGTGAGCTAGTTTCCGGACACGAAGCTAAGCCGATGAAAGAACACTGGGAACGAGCGTCTACGAAACATCAATCATTTCAGAGGATTTATCCAGAAAGCCGTCTTGATCACTACATAAGCGGTGAAGGCGATGAAGCTGGAACAATGGCAAAGAGTTATGACAAGCAGGTTGATAAAAAGAAGTGTAAAGCAGAATCTTCCTGCTCCTTATACACATATTTTTCATAGATTTTCTTCATACAAAGAAGTTTCCCTCTAGCGAGAAGCAATACTTTGTAGAAACCACTACTCAGAGGACGTATGTCTCTATTTATCTATCTCTCTCTCTCTTTTTCCTTATATATATATATATATATATATATATATATATATATATATATATATATATATATATATATATGCGACATGTTTCACCATTATGTATGCAGACGTCCGTTTACAGACAACCTGTAATCATTTCGTTGTATAAATGTTCCTAGTGTTTCTTAAATTTTGATCACACAGTTCATATACCCTGAATGATATATATATTAAAATATCAAAGTAAGTTATTAGTTATACCATCATACTAGCTTAAATTTTAGGCATACAATTAACAGAGAACATCACATTGACTTTTTTCTGATCATGAATTGTAGTTTTTTGTTGTTTATTTTTTGCTTCAAATTATAAAAATATATGCCTATGTATGTACTTTATTCAGGGTATTTTTCGCCGATTGTCCTATTTCATCAATACAACACTAGTAACGTTCTTATCATATTTCATCAATACAACACTAGGAACGTTCTTATCATATTTCATCAATACAACACTAGGACCGTTCTTATCATATTTCATCAATACAACACTAGTAACGTTCTTATCATATTTCATCAATACAACACTAGGAACGTTCTTATCATATTTCATCAATACAACACTAGGAACGTTCTTATCATATTTCATCAATACAACACTAGTAACGTTCTTATCATATTTCATCAATACAACACTAGTAAAGTTCTTATCATATTTCATCAATATAACACTAGTAACGTTCTTATCATATTTCATCAATACAACACTAGTAACTTTCTTATCATATTTCATCAATACAACACTAGTAACGTCCTTATCATATTTCATCAATACAACACTAGGAACGTCCTTATCATATTTCATCAATACAACACTAGGAACGTTCTTATCATATTTCATCAATACAACACTAGGAACGTTCTTATCATATTTCATCAATACAACACTAGTAACGTTCTTATCATATTTCATCAATACAACACTAGGAACGTTCTTATCATATTTCATCAATACAACACTAGGAACGTTCTTATCATATTTCATCAATACAACACTAGTAACGTTCTTATCATATTTCATCAATACAACACTAGGAACGTTCTTATCATATTTCATCAATACAACACTAGGAACGTCCTTATCATATTTCATCAATACAACACTAGGAACGTCCTTATCATATTTCATCAATACAACACTAGTAACGTTCTTATCATATTTCATCAATACAACACTAGGAACGTTCTTATCATATTTCATCAATACAACACTAGTAACGTTCTTATAATATTTCATCAATACAACACTAGTAACGTTCTTATCATATTTCATCAATACAACACTAGTAACGTTCTTATAATATTTCATCAATACAACACTAGGAACGTTCTTATTATATTTCATCAATACAACACTAGTAACGTTCTTATCATATTTCATCAATACAACACTAGTAACGTTCTTATCATATTTCATCAATACAACACTAGGAACGTCCTTATCATATTTCATCAATACAACACTAGGAACGTCCTTATCATATTTCATCAATACAACACTAGTAACGTTCTTATCTTATTTCATCAATACAACACTAGGAACGTTCTTATCATATTTCATCAATACAACACTAGTAACGTTCTTATCATATTTCATCAATACAACACTAGTAACGTTCTTATCATATTTCATCAATACAACACTAGGAACGTTCTTATCATATTTCATCAATACAACACTAGTAACGTTCTTATCATATTTCATCAATACAACACTAGTAACGTTCTTATCATATTTCATCAATACAACACTAGTAACGTTCTTATCATATTTCATCAATACAACACTAGTAACGTTCTTATCATATTTCATCAATACAACACTAGTAACGTTCTTATCATATTTCATCAATACAACACTAGTAACGTTCTTATCATATTTCATCAATACAACACTAGGAACGTTCTTATCATATTTCATCAATACAACACTAGTAACGTTCTTATCATATTTCATCAATACAACACTAGTAACGTTCTTATCATATTTCATCAATACAACACTAGTAACGTTCTTATCATATTTCATCAATACAAACACTAGGAACGTTCTTATCATATTTCATCAATACAACACTAGTAACGTTCTTATCATATTTCATCAATACAACACTAGTAACGTTCTTATCATATTTCATCAATACAACACTAGGAACGTTCTTATCATATTTCATCAATACAACACTAGGAACGTTCTTATCATATTTCATCAATACAACACTAGTAACGTTCTTATCATATTTCATCAATACAACACTAGTAACGTTCTTATCATATTTCATCAATACAACACTAGTAACGTTCTTATCATATTTCATCAATACAACACTAGTAACGTTTCTTATCATATTTCATCAATACAACACTAGTAACGTTCTTATCATATTTCATCAATACAACACTAGTAACGTTCTTATCATATTTCATCAATACAACACTATTAACGTTCTTATCATATTTCATCAATACAACACTAGGAACGTTTTTATCATATTTCATCAATACAACACTAGGAACGTTCTTATCATATTTCATCAATACAACACTAGGTAACGTTCTTATCATATTTCATCAATACAACACTAGGAACGTTCTTATCATATTTCATCAATACAACACTAGTAACGTTCTTATCATATTTCATCAATACAACACTAGGAACGTTCTTATCATATTTCATCAATACAACACTAGTAACGTTCTTATCATATTTCATCAATACAACACTAGTAACGTTCTTATCATATTTCATCAATACAACACTAGTAACGTTCTTATCATATTTCATCAATACAACACTAGTAACGTTCTTATCATATTTCATCAATACAACACTAGTAACGTTCTTATCATATTTCATCCAAATGAGATTGTTCTATATTGAGCACCAGCGGTAATCTTTATTAAATAACTGAAACTGCTATATTAATAAAATCACTCATGTGATGTTACTTGACTGACATATGTTACAATAAAAGCACTCTGGTGATGTTACTTGACTGACATATGTTACAATAAAAGCACTCTGGTGATGTTACTTGACTGACATATGTTACAATAAAAGCACTCTGGTGATGTTACTTGACTGACATATGTTACAATAAAAGCACTCTGGTGATGTTACTTGACTGACATATGTTACAATAAAAGCACTCTGGTGATGTTACTTGACTGACATATGTTACAATAAAAGCACTCTGGTGATGTTACTTGACTGACATATGTTACAATAAAAGCACTCTGGTGATGTTACTTGACTGACATATGTTACAATAAAAGCACTCTGGTGATGTTACTTGACTGACATATGTTACAATAAAAGCACTCTGGTGATGTTACTTGACTGACATATGTTACAATAAAAGCACTCTGGTGATGTTACTTGACTGACATATGTTACAATAAAAGCACTCTGGTGATGTTACTTGACTGACATATGTTACAATAAAAGCACTCTGGTGATGTTACTTGACTGACATATGTTACAATAAAAGCACTCTGGTGATGTTACTTGACTGACATATGTTACAATAAAAGCACTCTGGTGATGTTACTTGACTGACATATGTTACAATAAAAGCACTCTGGTGATGTTACTTGACTGACATATGTTACAATAAAAGCACTCTGGTGATGTTACTTGACTGACATATGTTACAATAAAAGCACTCTGGTGATGTTACTTGACTGACATATGTTACAATAAAAGCACTCTGGTGATGTTACTTGACTGACATATGCTACAATAAAAGCACTCTGGTGATGTTACTTGACTGACATATGTTACAATAAAAGCACTCTGGTGATGTTACTTGACTGACATATGTTACAATAAAAGCACTCTGGTGATGTTACTTGACTGACATATGTTACAATAAAAGCACTCTGGTGATGTTACTTGACTGACATATGCTACAATAAAAGCACTCTGGTGATGTTACTTGACTGACATATGCTACAATAAAAGCACTCTGGTGATGTTACTTGACTGACATATGCTACAATAAAAGCACTCTGGTGATGTTACTTGACTGACATATGTTACAATAAAAGCACTCTGGTGATGTTACTTGACTGATATATGCTACAATAAAAGCACTCTGGTGATGTTACTTGACTGACATATGCTACAATAAAAGCACTCTGGTGATGTTACTTGACTGACATATGTTACAATAAAAGCACTCTGGTGATGTTACTTGACTGACATATGTTACAATAAAAGCACTCTGGTGATGTTACTTGACTGACATATGTTACAATAAAAGCACTCTGGTGATGTTACTTGACTGACATATGTTACAATAAAAGCACTCTGGTGATGTTACTTGACTGACATATGTTACAATAAAAGCACTCTGGTGATGTTACTTGACTGACATATGTTACAATAAAAGCACTCTGGTGATGTTACTTGACTGACATATGTTACAATAAAAGCACTCTGGTGATGTTACTTGACTGACATATGTTACAATAAAAGCACTCTGGTGATGTTACTTGACTGACATATGTTACAATAAAATCACTCTGGTGATGTTACTTGACTGACATATGTTACAATAAAAGCACTCTGGTGATGTTACTTGACTGACATATGTTACAATAAAATCACTCTGGTGATGTTACTTGACTGACATATGTTACAATAAAAGCACTCTGGTGATGTTACTTGACTGACATATGTTACAATAAAAGCACTCTGGTGATGTTACTTGACTGCCATATGTTACAATAAAAGCACTCTGGTGATGTTACTTGACTGACATATGTTACAATAAAAGCACTCCTGTGATGTTACTTGACTGACATATGTTACAATAAAAGCACTCTGGTGATGTTACTTGGACGGAATGTGCAACAATAAAAGCACTCATGTGATGTTACTTGGACGGAATGTGCAACAATAAAAGCACTCCGGTGATGTTTCTTGACTGATATGTGCTACAATAAAAGCACTCTGTTGATCTTACTTGACTGGTATGTGCTACAATAAAAGCACTCCTGTGATGTTACTTGGACGGAATGGGCAACAATAAAACCACTCAGACCATGCTACCTGGCTGACATGTGCTACAATAAAACCACTCCGGTAATGTTACGTGGCTGGAATGTGCTAAAATAAAACCACACAGGTCATGTTACTTGACTTGTGTTTGAAATTAATTCAGCTAGAAGGAACCTGTATTGTTGAGAACCACGGTTAAACACCAACCCCCCCCCCCCCCCAATCTTGTCAACTACTGTAAAACTGTTTTCATAACCCTCCCCCAACCCCCAATCCCTTTCCATATTTGTTGACATTATTTATTAATAGCCTTCGTAGTTCACCATAGAACAATTTCTAGCTCACCACCATATAACAACCTTTTTTTCCAGCAATATTTCAATTTGAAAGACGCTCGTCTGTCATCAGACAACATGATCGGCTGAGCGAAGTTGAGACATGGTCAACAAGTCATGTGTATTATTACATATCTGTACGTCAATATTTGTTTACATCAGTCGACAATACAGAATTACATTGCTTTGTTACGATTACGTGAATTTTTGTTTACATTAGTGTGAAGTTCTGTGTATATTTTAAATCTATTATATTTTCTGTTACATCACAATGGATATCTCAGCGGGGCTGCATTATTTTTCGCCTACCGACTCAGCACATCCGCTGTCGACATGTTTTTAATTCACGTGAACTTCCCTAATTGTGACAGCCTTTATGTCCGTCGACAGGGTACTAATATGTATCGACTCTACACGGAGGCGGTTTATCACATACTGAAACAAAAGAATTGTTTGCCAAAACATGTCCCTGGGTGGCAGTACCGAGGAGGCGTAATCGGGGATAAAGTTTGCTGCCGCGGGACGTAATTTACAGTCCTTGACTTCATTACATGTTGCATGATACATTAACATATATTGCTTTGAACAAAATGTTTTAAGAAATAAATCTGACACATCATCAGACTCAGATGTGTCGGACCAATAGCGCAAATAAAATGTCGACACAAATTATCTCCGTTTTCTAGACTTCATCCATAGCTTCAAGCAATAATCTCCAAGGATCTTCGAAAAAAATACAGTTGTAAATCATCAAGGTCCAATATCAACACCACGACCTCGTCAGCACAATGAAGTGTGTCTTGTTACCCTGATATTTGGGTGTGTTTTGTCTATTTTCTATTTGTGTTGTCTCACACCCCCCCCCCCCTACATTCTAGTTTTAACTCTTCCAAGACATATCTATACTTAGCTGTTCCATATGAAATGAACATCAATAAAGCCGTTCTTACTCGTCGTTTTTTCTTGTGAATGTGTTCTTCACATGATGCCTTTTGGTCGAAACGTTGATTTGTGTATGTTATTATGTGTTTCCTGTGATTAGCAAAACTGTTCCAAATTTCACCTATTAAATCATGTGAAGTAATATAGTGTATAGTTCATAAAATGCATTGAATCAGGAGTGGTAATATAGTGTATGATGACCAAACGTCCTTCTTTTTTTCTGGGACTGTCCCCTTTTTGGTACTGTTGTCCCCTTGTCCCAAATGAAACTCAAAGTGAAATTGTCATTTCCCCCCCATTTCTTCTTCTTCTTCAGCGTTCATTCTCAAACTCCTGCTGGATCTATCCTGTAGCAGTACTACTAGATCTCCAGCAGGATGCAGTCCAGAGAATGGAAATGCGTTGTGTCGCCGTTTTATTTGCGTCAATGGCCCAACACATCCGTCTTCGGCGGATTTCCTCATTTCAGTCCCGTTTTGTCCTCTAATTTATAAGTGTGACATGACCGCAGCATTTCTTCAGATTTGAGTATTATACATTTTTCAATTGTATCTCATGTCATATTGAATATTTGTACAAAATGGGAGATTACCTTCTGTTATATAAAACATTTCCCGACAGTTACCATTCTTTACAAGATGTTTTCATCAAGGTGCAATGTACTGTGTGTCATTCCGTGTTTTCCATTGACAATGGATGTAGTTATAATGTAAAACAGCATTTGAAGATGCAGAAATATAAAAGGGGAGTCGCTATTAGTTCAAGCCAAGGTGATGCATCATTTTTTACAAGAGATGAGACAAAGCAGTTAACTGATGAAAGTAAGCGTCTACCAACCCAAGAAGCGCTGTATGCATTTCATGCAGTGAACCATAACCTTTCCATGAGTTCAATGGATTGTATGTCATAGTGAGACATTTTGTTTTTGAAAATAAATTGATATGTGGACAAACGAAGTGCTAATCAATTCTAGTAAATGTCCTAGCACCCGTTCCAATGCGAGAAATAGACATAGAAATGAAATAAGCTAAATATATTTCAGTTATGGTGGACACATCAAACCATAGGGATTTGAAGTTGATACCGGTCCTTGTTAGGTATTTTATTTCGGGTAAAGGCATTTGAAACAAGGTGATTGAGTTTCAGAACATAATTGGGGAAGCAGCGGAACTGTTCACAGATCACATCTTGAACATTTTTCGAAAACATCAATTGACAGAAAAGGTTATTGATTTTTTTCTGGTGATAATTTAACACAAACTTCGGTGGATACAAAAGAATGGGTTCCAACAATGTACTTGCAAAACTCAATAAAGTCTTTAAAAAACATTCATGGTATTGGTTGTGCTGCTCACATGTTCACAATGGTGTTCAGATAAGTGCTGATATGCTGACAGTCAAAATTGAAACAATTGTGAGCAACGTTTTCCAGTGTTTTCATATTCACTCGGCGATAGTAGAGGAATTGAAGAATCTTTGTGAATTTTTTAGAAACACAATATATATGTGGTCCTGGAAGTGTGAAAACTAGATGGTTATCATTACTGCCAACTGTGAGTAAGGTTATTACTATGTATGATGTACTCAAGTCTTATTTTCTGTCACAAGAAAAATTACCTACAATAGAAAGCAATTTTTAAATATTAGAAGTTATTACTTTGGTCCCATTTCCTGCAAAGCCAGCTGAAAATAGTCTTTGCAACAGTAATGCAAATAGAAGGATATCATATTTTGACAACTGAAGTGGCAGAAGAACTAGACGTGTTTAGATAGAAAATAATGACCAGAAAAATTGAAAATTTTACAAACACTCAAAATGACATGAATTATTTATAAGCTTAAAGATGAGGGTTATTTTGATGAAAAAGAGTTCTTGGACTCCACACATTTATTCTACAAAACTTTTCTAGAATATTTAAATACCCTTTGAAAGCATATTACTGGATTAAGCTGGAGACTATTAACTTGAGCTGATGTTTCAACAAGTTTAAAAGCCATCAGTAGTGTTGACAGAAATATCCTGAATATTATTGAGAAAGATGAACTATTCGACGAAATCAACCACATAAATAATATTATGAACAGGAAGAAGGTAGAATGGAAGAACACAAACGCTGGAGTGAATACAAAGTGGTGTATCGTTTTTACAGTGCTATAGAAAAAATATTTTTTGACAATAGAAAAGATAGAGGGAAAAAGATAACGGGAAGACCTAGAGAAAAGATATTAGACAGCTTGACTAAATGGCTTCGATTGACAACACCAACAGAGATGATGATATATATGGGAGATCGATGTACATAGAGAGATATGATCGCCAACGCCATTCGGCACGCCACTTGATGATGATAGAAAAATAAAGATTCCAGTACAAAAACATAGTGCTAGTTGTTGGATTTATCATGGCAATTCCAGGAAACAACACAGCTGTGGAAATAATTTGTTCACTGATAAGTTTTTTGTGGACGGATGAAAAGAACTGTGTAATCACTAAGACAGTGATGGCGATGGCAGTTATAAAGACACACTTTAAGACTATTTCATGCATATAATTTCACGAGTGTATCTGTAGAGATAATGACCTTTTGAAAAAAATAATTTCTTCACATAAATATGTGAATGATGATGATGTTTATACATTGTAGTGCAGTTCTTAGTCATGTGGACAAGTCTTATGTCTGTAAGTTGTTATGTCATAATACTGTTATGTCTATGCTTATAGTCTATAATACAAAAGTGTCATATATTTTCCAAGAAATAATTGTCTGAAATACTTTAAAGATAAAGATAATACGTTAAAGATAATGTGAAAAATCTATAATACACCTCAGTTATATATTATATGTGAAAAATAACTTGTTTAAAAATGTTATATAATAATTACATACTACTGAATTTTTAGGCTGCGCGTCCCATTTGTGTCCCCTTTTTAAGGCTGGAAAAAAAGGTGAAATATCCCATTTTTGGGTGTAGGAAATCTGGTCACCCTAATATAGTGTGCTGTTCATAAAACTGATTACAAGGACATCTTCTTCAACATTCTTTTCTTGAGAAAGATTTTTTCTTCGAAATGTTGATTCAGTCTATTTTGTTTTATGATTTTTAATAATATAGTACTTTGTTCGATCTGTTTTTAACATGGGGGTTGGTTTGTAAATGTCATCAAAAACTGTGTTGCCATTTTTTAGCGTCTTTTACTATTGACAGCAATACTATCAGTATGTGTATAATTCTTAAATCCTTAATGACAAACTATTATTATGCGTAAATTTAAAATATTGTTATGACAAATCACTGAAACTGATTTTGTTTTGCTAAATATGGTATAATTTACGAGAGATACATATATTTGAAATCTTAAAAAACAAATAAGATAGCTTAAATGCACTCCTACCAAGTGGATTGTTTGCAATGAACAATGAATCAAGTTTTTGCGTAAATCACTTGTGAATTACCACATGAATAATTTGGTAATATAGCAGACTTTCACATATGATCAAAAGACTAATTAAGTATGGGTGTGATTAACGTCTTGTTTTCACCCTTTACGTTTAGTTTATGTTTAATAAAGCAAACACAGTGACTTACCAACTTTCACCATTACTTCTTCATCCAAAGATCAAGATGGAAATTAAAAAATAAATAATATCTACAATTTTTATACCAACACTCTGCTACCAATGTCAAACATGGTCTTTAACAGCTTCGCAGCAAAGAAAAATCGTCACATGTGAAATGAAGTGTCTGAGAAAAGCTGCAATGGTTACCAAACTAGATAAAATAAGAAATGAAGAAATTAGGAAAAGAGGTGGTATACTATCATGTATCGAACATATTGAGAGACAGTAAGTAAAATGGTTCGGTCACCTTATGAGAATGAAGCCAAACCAAATACCAATAAGAGCATATAATACAAGAATATCCGGTGCGTAAAGCCAAAGGTAGACCAAGAAAACGAAGGATAGAAAACATTAAGATAACCTTGAACAAACATGGACTAAATGCAACCTCGGCGACACATCTGTCCTTGAAACGATAGCTTAAGCTACCACCCCTACGCTTAACGGCAAGTGTGAATGCGATCAACAATCATTCACCTGGGGAAAGACAATAGACAATAGACGTTTAGTTTGACACTTTACTTACAAATAGTCTTTCATATATCAGTATATGAACGTACGCCTACGATGATGAATGTCTGCCTTTTGTCAGGATTTTCTGTGAGTTGTAGCTACATTTCCTTATTTTACTTTAAAGAAATAGTTTCAGAACTGAATAAACTATACCAAAAGTCTAGCTGAAATTGTCTTACGTTTACGTTGAGAAAACTAAAATTAAATATGGTACAGTATAATATTTACATTAACAATCTTCTGTCAAGTGTAAAGACAGAATAATTTACTTCAGGCACATGTTTGATATGTCTACAGTTAGCTTTTAACAAAATCGATTTTATTTTTAAATATGTCTAATATATTTTTTAAACAATTATTCTGACATAAAATTTTGTCAATCTTGCTGGTTGTCAAATACTGTTAAAATTTTAAGGAACCCCCCCCCCCCCCCCCGTCCCTTCGCCAAAATTGTTGACCTCGTTCATGAATAGATAATTAATATTTGTTATAATTTTTGCTTTCATTATATCTGTTGTTGTTTTATTTAAATTGGTTTTTATCTTTATCAGATTACAAAAGCCTTGAACTAGTGTGAACTAAGGAGTTACATAGCTGGTTTGCCGCTGTCATGCTCCGGACCATTCAGCGAGCGTTACGAATCTTAGTTGTATCTACATGTCTGATGTTTATGGTACTATTAATGCAAGTCTTTTATAATATACCTGGTTCCAAAATTAACAGGTAAGTATGCCAGGGGAATCCCCCCCCCCCTTTTTCTTCCACTATTTTTCCTCTTTTTATGAAGCATATTTAAAATGAAAAGTTATAGAAAGATATTTTGGACACATGTTAAAATTCATAAAATGTTGCACATTTCAACAATACAAATAATAGACACACCATTTGTGTAAAGTAAAGTAAGGTATATCTGTTTCGCACCATTAAGGCGAATTGTGGTAAGTCAACACCATTGAGGTGTGTTGTGGTGGGTCTACACCATTGAGTTGGACAACGTTTATAATAGATGATTATACACACATCAACATACACAAATAAATAAATATATATATATATATATATATACTTTCAGAATATTTCAACATCAACACTTATACATAAGTGCACATATACATACAACTATGTAATTATATATTATATGTATAAGTACATACAATTATGGATGCATACATGCACACACATATGCCTACCTATATACAGGTATACAGAGCAACAAAAAACACAAATGACAACAGAAAAACCCATATATATACACATACACATATATATGCATATATGGCCCTATTAATACAGATATATACATATATATATATATAAACACACCTAACAGATATATATAAATACTATATCTTTAACATAATCAATATATAGATATATGAAAGGTGTCCGCATAAACTGCGCAAGAATGTAAATGGATTCACACACAAGTAAGGGTTCACACACGAATAGGTGTACATAATAACCCAACATGCAGATACATGCATTAACAAAAATAAGCACTCACAAAAATATATATATACATGCATTCACACAAACATTTTCTCACATGATGTTCGTCCTTCGTTTCTCACATAAATACATGCAATAACATGAGAATTCGCACTCATAGATATATATTCATGTATCAACATGAACATTCGTTCACATGAAGATATTCACATACAGTTCTCACACAAACATATGTACATATACAAATGTATGACCCAAAGTAATTGTACGGATACATTGAACCATGTAAAACAATATGCATATACAAATGCATAAACGTGTGGAAACTCATCTGTTAAACAATTACAATCGCTTATTGAGGAAATGAAACAATAACAAAGGTCGAGATATGTAAATGACGGAACAAACTTACACAATAAGGTAGAATAATGCGCAATTGACATATTAGGATACAAAATAACCACATGTTGGCACACATAAACATCAAAGACATAATCCAAATACAAACATAAAAATAATAACTAATGATCGTGCACAGAAAGAAACAATTACAAAAATCAGTAAAATACGGGACCAGAGGTTAAAAAAAAAGTCGGTAAATTAAACAAAGCAGTGATTAATGTTCATAAAGTGTGGTTGTAAGACTCCTATATGACAATAAGTAGATATTCAAAGAATGACGTTGCCGGTCACTAAAAATAGCAACGTAACAAACCAGTGACAGAAACATCAGGGATACCATGATGTCGAGGGCAGTTAAAATGATTAGCCACATGGAGTCACGATGTTTCGTGATATCTCTCAAATGTTCAGCGAATCTATCATATACTAACATATATGAGTAACATACTCTTCATTCTTGATTAGAAACTGACCTCACAGCACATGGGGCATTCCCATGAGTGCCCCGCCCTCTGTTCCAGCAGCCGTCCGACTCAATGGTATTTCGAGTCTAATGCCGCCGAAACAGACGTCGACATCAGGGCACAACTCTGGCCCTTGCGACAGGTTTCTTTGTTGTTCCGCCCACCCACGCCGTGCTCGCAACTAGTTCAAGCACAACGTCGGCCTGTTGGAACAACATGATAACTGTTATCGAAGGTTACGACTACGGGAAATAACATATACTAATAACTAACAGAAACATGTAAAGATTGTGTGTGTATGCTTGTGCATGCATGCCTGCGGGTTGGTGGGTTTTGGGTGTATGTGTGTGTGTTTTTTTATAATCAGAATATGTGGCATTAACACAACGACATCTATTTAAACAGATTTGGGGGGGGGGAGAATCTCTCGTAAAGAAGTTATGTCTAGATCCTGATAAATTATACCTGAATTTGGTTGATGCATGGAAAAGGGTTATGTCCGTGATGTAGACTATACCATAGAAAAAATACATAAGCTTCGATTCATGGAATTCGGTATTAAGTAGGGCATAAGTAAAACCTGAAGTCTATTTAGCATAATGAGTACTGTGTTAATTGGCCATTGAAACTATTAGCATACATTCCTTTCGACATTTGCTGAAGAAGTCTGCTCACGTAAAGATTTATCCAAATTGTAATGAGGTCAGTTCATAACAAAAACTTATCTTAACTACCAGTGTTAAATTTTGATATTATCGAAGACAATTGTGCTGAAAATCTTAATTATATATAATCTAACCATCTGGATTTGGTACTCACTGTTGCTATGACTGATGTCAAAATCCCATAGTTCCAAAAACGCACCTGCTTCGAATGAAGAAGATATTCTGTGGATAGTATACAACTGTATACAACCGTTTCGAAAATATTCTCTCTTGTTTGTATCTCTCTTGTTCAAACTTTCTCAGTCTATTTGCAACGTTCTCATATTTTGTCTTCTACATATTCTCCTTTGTGTTGACAGGCTCTAAAGCGGAACAAAGAATAGTAACGCTACTGTCTGCCAAGCAATTCATTAGAGGCGAATGACGATATTGGGGTGTGGATAATTACCTAACCCATGATCTCGGTTGTGATGAAGATTGCTGAAGACTCATTTCTTGACTGCTGGTATAAAATTAGCTCTTTTACCTGCAGCATACTTTCTGACTGATGGTAGAGAATCAGCCCTTTTATCTGCAGCATACCTTCTGACTGCTGTGTTAGAATCAACCCTTTTATCTGCGACAATCAGATTGCTGACAAAGAATCAACCCTTTTATCTGCGACAATCAGATTGCTAGAAAAGAATCAACCCTTTTATCTGCGACAATAAGATTGCTGACAAAGAATCAACCCTTTTATCTGCGACAATCAGATTGCTGGCAAAGAATCAACCCTTTTATCTGCGACAATCAGATTGCTGACAAAGAATCAACACTTTTATCTGCGACAATCAGATTGCTGACAAAGAATCAACCCTTTTATATGCAGCATATTAAGTAAATGCAAGAAAGGCACATCAAAATTCCCTCCGGAGTAGAAGAATGCCCAGCTTGTAACTTTTCACCTTATTCCCACAGTGAATAAAAAAAATGGTCGTCTTGCACTTGTACAATCTCTGAAAAATTTCTCCGTAAAATAAGATTACTAGTGAAAACGCTCATCTGGAACTGCAAGTAAAACTCCACTGTCAGTAATAGGGAACCAGACTGACACATTTGTACTCCTTCAAAATTATATCATGAACATCTACATACTACTCGTTCCATATTGTCAAGCTATGTGTATGAAGAGATTCTTTTAGTAAATATTCATTCCTTAACATTTAACTTCTAAACTTAGTCATGTTTGCAACTTTTAAACTTATTAATTCATTCAACTAGTAAACCTATCAATTCCTGTACCTTCTAAATGTATTATTTCTTCCAATTTCTACACACATTAGTTCTTATAATTTCTAAACTTATGAATTAATTCAACTCGTGAACCTATCAATTATTGTAACTTCTAAATGCATTTTTTTTCAATTTCTAAACTCATTAGTTCTTATAACTGCTAAACTTACTAATTCATTCAAACGTTAAAACTGTTACTTCATGGCCGAGTGGTTAGAACGCTAGTCTCACACGAGTGAGGTCTGGAGTTCGATCCCCGGTAAGGACTGGGTTTTTTTCTGTCGGAAGGTAAATTAAACAACTCACCCTGTACATGACGGGACAGCAAGTGTATGTGGACTTTATCACACAGCTATTCAATCCCCTCCCTGCAACACCTGAACTGGTATGAATGCAGTATTGACAGTTTCTAAACTTCGTAGTTCTTTTACCTTCTAAAGTACTAATTAATTAAACTTGTAAAACTATTATTTCTTGCTGTTTCAAAAAGTTTGATTTCTTTAACTTCTAAATGTATTAATTCATTAAATTTATAAACTTTTTCTCTCCTATGACTTCTAAATTTTATAACATGTCATGTTTATTATTTTAACTGGAGCAATGTCATGTTGTAATTTTCCTCAACTGTTTTTTTTTTTTTTTTTTTGCTCTATTATTGCTTAGTCCTGAATCACTGGATTTTTCATCAAAAAGGGAAAAACAGATACCACATGCTCAGAAACCTAACTTTCCAATTTCTCTACAATTTAAAAATGAAACAACCAATGGCACACACGTTTTAAAACTTTCGTGAGTTATAATTGTTTGTTTAGTTTATTTAGTTATGGTAGCCTAGCAACCTGATGTTGATCTTCAACAAAAGATAAAGGAGTAAAGTGAAATATTTTATCTGCTGCGAATGTTTCTGCTTATGTGATTGTGTTTGTTTGGATCTCCAGAAATTAAGTAGCAATACATAATTATATCATTTGTGCAATGGGAAAGCGTCACCAGAGTTTAGTCTAATTACCCATAAGGCGGCAACTCTTAGGGGTAGACAAAGAAATAAGAAGAAATCCTCTTTACATAGATTATACAATTAAATTAAAGTAGGAAGCCAAAGGACAATTTAAACATTCTTGAGACTAACAGGAATTGAACCAATTCGTTCATGGCACCAAATCGCCTAGCAACTATTACACACGCGTTCTTAGGTACTTGACTAACCGCATCTCCAAAAACACAGTGCGATATTTTCAAGCCATTCAAACCGTGCACTCAAAGTAACCAGAACGGACCAATAGAGACAAGGACTATTACAACAACAACAAACATCCCGTACAGGTATTGAAATATCCTCAGTAACAAGAAACATATAACATATAATATCCGTATTAGTTAAGCAAGGGCCGATATGTCTTCTTGTAAACATGGATAACATATATAGACAATACAATTTTGCTTCAAATAATTGTTTATACAAGTAAATTAAAGTAGGAAGCCAGATGACAATTTTTAAAAATTCTTGAGACTAACGGGAATAGAATCAGTCCGTTCAACGGCACCAAATCGCCTAGCAACTATTGCACACGCGTTCTTCCGTACTTGACTAACTGCATCTCCAAAAATAGATGCGATTTTGTCAAATACGGATATTATATGTTTCTTGTTACTGGGGA